>PVMI01018914.1:7289-31469 GCA_008528875.1 Aulacorthum solani
TTTTTTTTTTAAAGTCATTTTCCGAAAACAGATAACTATTATCACCTTGAATAAGTAAATTATTCATATCATGTAGGTACTTATACATATGATTGAAAATTAAGTGAAACCATAAACAATACGGTATTGCAGGTTTTCATAATATTTAATTTGTATTTAATACCACTCATTGATGTTAAAAATCGATTTAGTTCATGTTAATACCTATTGGATGAGTCAACAGAATATCCAGTAAACGATTAAAATTAATATAATTTAATAATCACAATTATAACTTTTTATATTTATAAGTACAAATTGTTTGAAATTAAATATCATCTACATTACACAAGAGTTAACAAATACTATGAGCAAATCTATATTATGTGTAGGTACACCATTTTGTATTGTTTCATCAATATTTAATAACATTACGGATATCATTATTAATATTAGATATTTATCGGCCTTTAAAATCTGTTGGCCTATAAAATCGCACATTACGATTTGTCATAGAAATTACAAACAAATAAACATCAACTGTAAAAATAAAATAAACAAATTTTGTATAAAATAAAAACAAAAACAAAAAAACTTAACAAAACATATTATGTAATCTAATGATATAGACAATTTTAAGAATATTAGCATATTATGACATTTTTATTAGAAAAAAAAACATCGAGAAAAAGTCATAAGACTATTATACGAAATCATTAGTAACAAATAAAATATGTATTTAAAATTGTTTATTAATATATTAATTTAACATTCTTATACTCTTATTTTTTTTTGTTTCAAAAGAATTAATTGTCATAGAACTATGATAAGTTATTCAAATCACGGTTGAACAGTTTTTATTTACTAAAACTCTAAAAAATCTAAGAAAGAGACTTGTCACGGTTTAGTGAAACGTTCAACCTACAGCAATAGAAATGGTATTAGAATAATACAAAAAAACAATGATTAAAGGTTTTAAATAAAGAACATTACTTCCTTTGGTTCTCAACAAATCTTAATGTTATTAATATTTTTGATTGTCTGCTAAAAAATGGCAGATAAAGATGAACTCAGGCGTATCAACAAAAACAAAAATTCAAAAATTTAAATGGATATAACCCGATTAGTTGATAACGAATACGAAATTATTGTATTTTACTTAACGATAATATAACATATATATAAACACGTCACGTATAATATATATATTATAATAAAATGGATTTAATTTTATTTCATAATAATTATTATGCAATATATTTTTAATTTTAATCATTTATTTTTGCTTAACAATTTAAAAAACAGCGCCTAGATGAGCAGGACCATAATTTTAATTTAATTTAAATTTTATGATAGTAATATGGTTTCAGGGCACACAATATTAAATCATTGAATCAAACTAAAGTCTAATTAGGGACTTAGTTTTAGGTATTATATTTCCTATGTATGTTTTTTTTTTTTGTAATTTTTCGTAATAATGATTTTAGATTAAAGACTGGAAAAGTAATACAACATAGCGTTCAGCTGTATTTAAACATAAACAAATAAATAATAAGAACAACAATGTTAGTCAAATAAAATTATTAAAAAATAATAAAAATTAAATATTCAGATATAATAGATGAAATCTGACGAACAATTATAGGTATTTAAATGAAGACGTGTTACTCTTATTTTCTCTAAATATTCAATTAATTTATTTATTAATCTTACTATTCTCGTCTATTTGAACTAATGATGATAAAAGTAATAATAATAATAAAAATAATACTGACAAGAGTAACTATATATAAAATAACGTTATAGAACAATTTGATATAATAATGTCGTTATAGTAGAATGTCCTTACAATACGATGTATAATATGGATTACTGTGTTTTTTTACACATATGTTCAAGCATATAAGGTTGTCAAATTCCTGTTACACATAGTTTAAGTCTCTTAAAGTTGTTTTTATATTCATTTATGTCTTAAAACATAACAAAATGCTCAAAAACCTATACATTAATATTTTATTATCTCTAAGGGCTACAGTAATATAAAATCAATTATAATTATGTTAACAAGATTCAATAACAACGTACAAATAACAAAGTAGGTATTTACATGTTTTTTATTTTATTTTATTTTTTTATTATAAAACTTTTTTTATAATCATTTTTACATTTAATTTTAAAATGATTTCCATTTTTATAAAATAGTTTTGTTTATATTACGTAAACAATGTATAGCTCTAAACAAACGTAGTTTATGTATTTTTAATTTACAATAATTTTTATTTTATTTATTAAAGCAATTAATTGAGCTGAATTTATTATTTAACACTTTGTTTGTTAATGATCAATCATGAAACATCATCGAAGAAAATTAATTAATTCCAAATCGCTATTCTATGATATCTCTAATAAATTGTTTATGTGGTATATAATAATTTATATGTATTATATCAAATGAAATTTAAGTATTTTATAACCTATATGTTTTTCAATTATTTTTTGTTTTTGTTTTATGACATTTATTTGAACCGGAAGACGACTCAAGATTTTGTCATTTAATGCATTAGACATTTTTAATACCTAGTTAAATTTATAATAATAATAATAATAATAATAATAATAATAATAATAATAATGATATTGATAATAATTTTAATAATTATTAGTATTACTACTGTAATATTTACCTTTGGGCGTTATGATGATATAATTTTAAGATTGTCACAGCAAAACGTGCACGTAAAATAAAACAGTTAAGTACTCTAATAAGTAATAGGTACATGTCTAACAAATGCATAAAAGATGTATGTGATCGATTTTGTTACAAATTTTAAATACGATTATTTGTATAATCCAATCACATAATAATCTATTTACTTAGTTACGTATAAGATATTTAGGTGTGTCTGATTAATATATTTCTTACTTCACAGATGATTATTATAAAAAGCAAATCGTTTTAGCTCAACTAATAATATAATCATATCAAGTCTATAAACGTATATAAATATTTTAATTTGAGCAAGAGGACACAAAAATTGGGTGTCATGACAAATAACTTTATAATCTTTAGTACTTTTAGTAATTATTATAGAGATAGATAATGGAATAAATCATGTCATTGACACATGTATTCCAGTAGAATATTAACGATCTAATAATTATGCTAATATTAATTATAACTACGGATACGTTTTATCAGCTCATAATTTTAAGATAAATATTAAGAACCAGAGTTTAAATAAAACACAGTTTGACATTTGGATCGTTCTTGCGTGACGGAAAATCCATTTCCTATTACGGAAAATGTTTATAAGTTGACTTTTAAATTCATCGAAAACACTATAATGGTATGATTTTTCATTATATCAGACTTATAATTTATTGCAGTTTCTATATCAGTGAAATACTTTTCCAATGAACAATTATTAATAATTCTTATCGTTTATCATATTAATTAAAAAATAAATAAATTAGCAATACACGGTATGCAAGAAATATGTAATACCACAGATGTTTAAAATAAATTACAATTTTTAACTATTAAAGCCAAAAATCGATAGAGTGTGCCTACTTAAGGCATCTAAAGACAACGACTGGCGATAATCAATCCACTCGGAGACTACTTATATTGTTTTATTTTCAGAGCAGTGTTACGAAACCTGTGGATCTTAAAACAAACGTTTTTGCGCTTTGTGGTAATACATATTAGTGATAATATATTGCTGATGGTTCTAGACGAAATGTGTTTACATGGGTGTGATTAATAAAATTGTACTTCAAACTATTCACAGTTAAATCAACAATATACAGAAACCCAATATCAATGATTAAAAATATTATCAATAGGTTAGGTATTATGGAATAGAAGTTATAAATTTGAAATGAGTGCATTTATGTGTAATACACTATTATATAGTAAGCTATAAATATTAATTTTAGTTAAACTTATATATTTTGGAAATTAGTAATAGAAATTTTCATATTATTGTATCTCGATGTTCAGTAATATAATAGGTAATATAATAATATATCGTTATAATAATAACTATTGACTTTAAAGGTTAGGTTAGTGTCACGACATGTTGTGGATCTTGCGACGCTGTGACAATGAAAAATTTATCGATTCTATAATGTGTGTAATATTATTATGATATTTCCAATGTCAAATAGGTATATGATACATATTTTTTTACGAGAGCCCTTATTCCTTAAATAAGACGAAAAATATGAATAAATACGAATATAATAATCTATTCGTATATGGCAGTTTATCTACGTCAAATTCAACTATAACTCTTCCGGTGTTATGAAAATATTCAAAAAATTAACAAATATATTTTAAAAATATGACAATATCGTACACTGAATACGTAGGTATAGGGACCAACTTTGTAGTAAATTCAATAATTGGTTATTATTATAGTATAAATATGCCTATTTTAATTCCTCGTATAAAATATTATTCGCTCGGATATATTATTTCAATATTATTGATGTAAATAATAATATTATGTTTGACCTGTCCTGTTTAATATTTCATGGGACAGGTTTAAACGTTAGTAATGTGCGTTCATTAATTCGTTTCAAGGAGCAGGGCCAGAGTAATATATATCATTATTATTATTACATATAATAAACCAAATGGATATATATATATATATTTAGATATATATACTTTAGTTAACCATCATTAGAAAAGAAGTAGTTTCAAGAAAAAAATTATAATAATTATAATAATTTTAGATATTAGGAGGAGTATTTAATAATAATAATAATTTAATAATTTTTAATAATATTATAGTTATCTCGTATGCGTATAATATATATTCAAAACGGTACCACACCGATTTCTACATGCCACTTTTCCGCATTCTATATGCAGATGTGACTTCATATGTGGTCATCGTCATAATATAATATAAAGCGGCTGCTCCGCCGTAGCCATTTTATATTGTAATATATAACAAAATCTATATACCTATATAATATAAATATATATTATATTATATTATATTTATACATAGAAGCCGGAACCGGACGCGATGACGTCGGTGGCGCGATCACGTGACGATGACATGCGGCGCGGACATGAGTACCGCTATGGTGGCGGCCACCGTGAAGAAGGTGAATATGTACAGGCACATGCGGTCGACCACCATGGCCGCGAACTTCCAGTCGTTGGTAGTCTCCTCGTCCTCTTCGTCCTTGCGCAGCTTGTCCGTGATCACCCGGAGTTCCTTGAGGATGAGCGACAGCTCGCGGTGCGGCCCCAGGCACGAGGCCGCGGCCACCGCCGACGCTGCCGCGCCGCTGCCGGCCAACATCGCGTGCTGTTGCTGCTGCTGTTCGACCATCATGTGCTCTGGCATCGGCGCCACTTGGCTCCGGGCGCCCGGGTAGCTCCGGGTGGACGAGCGCAGGTCGTCGTCCAGGTCGAGCACGTTGGCCAGCAGGCTCCTGGACGACTTGGCCCGGAACTCCAGGTCGGGCAGGTGGTGGATGGACGACGCCGCCGACTTGTTCTTGGAGTCGGACGACTTGTTCCCGTTGGCGGGCGCCTCGTCGCGGGCAGGTCGGCTCATGCACAACAAGCACGGCATCCACACCAGGAACATGAGTTTCACCTGTTCAGACACACGCGAGCGCGTATTGTTATTATCATTGAAGTTGGTAATTTTATCGCCGGCGTCTATAAGTAGTTGTCTAGTAGTTGTTGTGTAGTTGTCGAAGGGCATGACCAGGATCGAATTGAATGGCAGGATTAGGGGGGAGGGGGTGGCTAAGGGCAATCAGAGCGCCTATAAGCTATAGTTTTTTAAAAATGTTGCTAGACCCTTATATTATTATAGTTAGTTTTTCTGAACTGTTTCTGCGACTACATCGTAATACGCATGTATTATAGCAAATCTAGTCACTACTAATGACTAATCAGTAATTATAGTAATAATAAGTTAAACGATTACGTTTAAATATATTTATATTATGTTTTGTTGGTTTAATGTACAGTAAATATCTTGTATTAATAACCTCTTATAAGGAGACTTCGTACTCGAATGCGCTGTCCCTATCAAACTAACTCTTAACATGGTCCATTTTAAGTTTAGAATAATCTAATTTAGATTCTGAGTGGAACGATAAATGTATTGATTTTACAATGCTTCGATATTCAATTTTGAGGGTGATTTCTTGTCCAGCAAATTGGAACTAATTGGCACTTTTGGGAGGGAAAAATAGAAATTTCATACTTTTCGAAATAATTGGAAAAATGGGAATTTTTAAGCAAAACCAGTTATCGACAAAATCTTATTTAGTTGGATTTCAAAAACTAATTACTGTTCGGGTACTTGAAATGTCCACAAAATATTATCATATTGAAATTTTCTATATAATATTGTACCTAGATAAATAAATTTGAAAAATATTTAATCTCATTTCACATTATATTTATTGACATTTTCTATACATCACGATCTATAGCGTGATACGAAATACTCTTTAAAACTAAAGACATTTTTACCATAAATATTTTAGAATTATTTTTCGAATATTTGTAGGAAAATCGCGGGACTGTGGAAACTTCCATAACTCCTTTTTCCTCCACTCATATAAATGCTAAATTGAGTGCTAGTACTGAACTATCTAGAGTTAATATTGGTCATAACATATTATAAATTATAATATATACAGTTTTAAATTTCTGTATTGTGTGTACAATCTATTACAAACTTAATAAAAATTGATATAAGAGTACACAATTTTTTTTTAAAGCTTTTACACTTGTTAACATTTAACTATTATTTTGTAAGCAATAATTTTCTTTGCTTACAGAAAAAATCTTTTAACATGACTAAAAAAAAAAATTGAGATTAGCCATGCTCCTCAGCCCCTCTAAGGGTACCCTTTATTACGAGGTTTTAAATAAAAATGTATGAATGGATCGATTTCCATATTATGTTGTATAAAATACCTTTTAAAATATTATTTACATTAATTCAATCTAAACTGAATTACATAATATAAATTGTTGTAAAACAATAACAGAATTTTATTTTTCCATATTTGAAATAAATGAAATGCTCTAAACTTTGTTTCCTGAAAGATCAATGATTTTATTCATTAATTTATATTCATTGTGTTTCATATTATTTTTTATGAAACTGCATTTCAACCAGCGCCATGATGATAATATATTTTTTAATATAAAATAAGTGTAACGATAAGTGTACCGGCGCGCTGGATAGGCAATTTTGCTACACACATGTGTCGCAAATATTATATTATTATCATTATCACCTATTTATGATTTTTAAACTATTTTCAAGTCTTAAATGTAATTGGTATATCTAATATTATAGATAAAATTTTATTTAAAAAAATTGAATCCAGTACATTTTATATATTACGTTTTGCAAATCTAGAAATAATTAAAAATAAGGTTTATAAACTGTAATTGTTAATTTAATAATTTAAAATCGAATATTTTCGAATTATAACTAGATTATGGTTACTTTGTTTTTGGGCTCTGTTGTTTTGTTTAGTCTTAGTGTTTATGTATTCCTTATTCCAATATAATATCATAATATTATAGTGTATTAATAATTTAATTACCCATTTGGACATGACGTGAGTGTCCGCATTACGGTGATGATAATTCAGAATCATGATTGTGGACACGACTGACGATGCAACCATGAACATGATACAGTTGAAATAAGTACCTAAAGGCCGCAGGAACACAATAAAACATATATTAATAATCATCGCATTGGTATTTATTTTTTTTGTTGTTCTTAAAGCGTCGTGCGTTCATGTTTTCTAAGTGCAAAAAATGTAATCTAATTTGTGACTTCGAACGTACTTGAATTTATAATGCATTCGATTTTCGTAAGAACTAATTTATACTTAAAATTGTTTTTATTATTTCATTGAACTAAGGTTAGAAAAAAAAATGTAATTCCAAGTCACTGTAGAATTCATAAGTGGATTCTTATAAAAAAATATAATGTCATCTATTTTGAAATGTAATGACTGAGAAAGTAAAAAGTATTCTAAACAAACTACATAGATAATAAATTGTAAAATAAAATCAGACATAAACAAGACAGGTTTGTATATTTAAGACAGACAGATGTAAAGTAATGTACTACTCATGCAAGTAATACAATAATTATCGTAACATTCGTAACTATTTTTATATTTTAAATTTATTTTTTGATAAACGATCAAGTCTTGTTTAAATCATCATCATTATAAAATGAACACTTTAGACCATGGATGATTATAGAATGAAGTTTATTATTTTCGTTGACGATTTATCATCTAGCGAAGTAGGTACTTTTCTTTTGATTTTAGCTGATGAATTAAACAAAAGTATCTATACAAATAATTCCCTTCATTGTATGCTGTATACATAAAATATACAAAAACAAATTGATAAAGACGTTTCCACATGCATCGGCGCGTTTTTAGCGCTTTTACGTATATTGTATATACATAATAATAACAATAATAATAATAATAATAATAATAATAATAATAATAATAATAATAATAATAATAATAATAATAATAATAATAATAATAATGATAATAATAATATTGATAATAATTATTATTATTTATATAAATAATAATAATGATATTGGACACTTATAGATTACACTTTTATGTCATACTGTCATTTGTATAATATTTTCTTAAAATGTTTTCTATGACATAGACAAAACATTCATTTAAAGTATATATTGAGTAGAGGTTGCAGCGTGATGTCGATGAAAAAAAGGATTTATCGCTACAGACAAAATCCCAGTTTATAAAACAAACAGAATACAGTAACAATAAAATCGTATGAATTGCATGTTGGCAAATACACAAATCAAACAATAAAACAATGGAGGAAAAAAAATTTTAATCATACAGGTTTTAGGCATTTTTTCCTTTTCCCATGAGTTTTTGTAATTATTATAAATAGTTACGTATATTTGGGCTTAGAAATTACATATTGTTAGCTTAACTGGATGAACTAAAAATTAGTGATTTTTCAATCGTTAGAGTACGATCTATTTTGTTTGTTTGATGTGTTAATGTCTGAACAATTACTATCATTGATTTGTAACTATTTGTAGTAAAAAAATAAATTTTACTTCCTGAGACTTTAAGTTAAACCCAAATACTCAAACAATTAATGATAAACCAGAATTACAACGGTTATGTACCTAAAATGTCATCTTACATTTTTTCTATACCTCAATTTTTACCACCGACATAAATATTTAATACAATTTGAGCTTCAAAAATATTAATAGTGTAAAATATATTCTAATATCCTATGTTTTATATAAAAAAAACCAAAATAATAATAATATAAGACACCAAATTAATTATTTGTATGTAATTTTTAAAATATTAGTAGTTTACACAAAAACTTCGCTAGATGTTTAAATGGATGTATACACGACAGACGTATGTACATTTCTTACTTAGAAATAGTTATACCAGAGTTCATCATCTATGGTCTTAAGGTAATCATAATTTAAATGACTCATACAAATCGGAGTTAAAATAACATTTTATTTAATCGTTTCTGTTTCGTATTGAAAAAAGAAAATATTTAGTTGTAAATCAATTGTATTTTTAAATATTGTTTATTTTTAATGGCGGGCAGAATACAATTTTTAACGCCTTTTAGTTTTATAATTTCCTTTACTTGACTTAAAATGCATTTAAAATGTATATATATATATACATTTATTTTTTTTAACCGATTTGCATGAAGTCATGTGTAAAATTAGCTAAATAATTTTTAAGAAACTACCGGCTTTGTTACTTGGAGGCAGAGGGGCCCACAAATATATTATTATAGTAATATATATGATTGATTAAACATTTTGTTTTTTAAATTAACATTTAACCATTTTTTAATTTGTGAAATAAACAAATATTGTTTAATTTACAATACGAATTGGTTAATATTTATCTTTGACGCGGCAACTTCGGTTTAATCAGTTTTATTGTTTTCACACAACATTGAGAGAAAATAATTAAATAAAAAATCAAAAAAAAAAATCAATAAATAAATTATAAAATGACTTGATAAAATGAGGAGGAAAAGGAAGGAAATGGTGAAATAACCGTGTGATAAACATGTTTAACGTAAAATGAAAACAAATCAAATAAAAATAAAAATAATAATATTATCAACATTTTGTAATAAATCAAAATGTATGTTTTACTTTACGTATAATATATAATATTATGTATTATATAAAAACGAATGAATAAATTATAGTAATACTGATTTGTAATAGAATAATAATGATAAAAATGTTTTCAATTATTTAATAATTATGTTTAACTTTTGGAAATCAATAGATCACTGGTGCAGTCTGCAATATCACGTCATCTGGTACCTTGTTTCGGTTTTAATAGTGTGGTGTTACAAACTGAACAGAAACAAAATGTAGAGAAAATGAAAAAATAAAAACAAATTAACAATCAGAAAACTACTGTAATGAGTGAAATCAAAAACAATAAATAAATAAATAAAACATACTGACACGTATTCATGATCACACGAACAAAACTGTATACATTATTTTAAATGTTTAGTAGTGTATATTAACATAATATAAGCATGTATATGTTCATACATATATGTATATTAATATACGTATTTATTTAGTAGTAGTTTTTTTTAAAAATTATTATTTAACATTCGCACGGCTTTCTTTCTTATTTAGGTTTTTTTCTGCTTAGATGGTTTATCGGACAACTGAGAGCAGAATGTCAAATACAAATACGAATGCACAATGAAACACGGTGACGATCAAGTAGTTTACGAAACATAAACAAAAAGATAGCATGCTATAGAAATGTTTGTAATGATGTTGAAGAAATATGATGTTTTTTTTGTGTTTTTGTATTTATGTACATTGTACAAGCATTTTCGGCTTTCGCAAAGAAAATTGATATATGTAAATAATTTATTTTGTCTGTGATTTGTGATTTTGATGTTTCAATAACCATATCGCTATGAACTTCGATGGTCCCAGGAAGTCCCTCTACCAGAAAGACCGAAACGGTGTGACGAAAGAGTTATTTTAGGACGCATTTATTTTTATAAATATATTTTGTCATTTCTAAATTTATACGAGGATTATGGCAATGTAATAAAATTATTTTAATCTTAAAAAAAAAAAATTCATTACAAATAGTGTTTTTCTTATTTTTAGTTATTTTTTTCAAGTAAAAACAAACTGTTTAAAAAGTATAAAACTAACCAGAAAATTAATTTGAAGTCTTAGAAATTTTATTTATATAATATAACCATTTATTCGTCTATTAAAAAAAAGAAAGATTTATCTAGCGTTCATAGCGTTATGGTTTTTTTAAAATTATTATTTCAGACACAAAATACCTTATTTTTGATTATTAGAATAATTGTTTGTGTTGTTGCGAGTGTGTTGAATGTGTTATTTTATTTTGTATGTACGAGAAAACAGAGAAAGTAAGAGCAAGCTGAGCTGAACACAAACCACAAAATTCCGTAAAACATGTATATGTATAATGTATATATATTAAAAAATATACATATATAATTATATATATACATAATTTTAAATATATTTATATATATATACATATATATATGCGTGTGATTTATTTAAATGGAAAAAATCAAAATGAAAAACTCGAACTAGGTTATGGTTACACAGCAATAGATGGATGTATACATACACATATGTATATATATATATTATATAATATTATATTATATGTATAAATATTAAATATATATAAATACAAGTATAAAAACAGTGTTTAAAAATATGTATATAAAATATGAAACATAATTTATATAATTCAATATAAATATAATATGTATATAAACATATATATAAGATTTAAGTGAATACATATATACGTGTATGTATATACTATGCACAATGCACATTCATTTAGATACACCTATACATATATGATTAAATACACACATATATATATATATATATAATCAATATTAAATTGTTCCTAATACGACATGTATTTATTTGTTTTTATTTTTAATTTTGCCTGACCTAGTAAGGGGATAGCTTCAGATGTTTGTGGTAAGGCATCGGCTATCATGAGTGAGAATACGGACAGTGATAGGAGGATTGTCACTCCTGAAACAACATAAATGCCAAACACCACACATTCCATTAAATAATAATAGTATTAATAATAACAATAATAATAGTAATAATAATAATAATAATGATAATAATAATACAAAAAAAAAAAAAAATAATAATAATTATAACAAAAACAAAAGTAACAATAACAATAATAATAATTATTATAGTGATAATAATAATAATAATAATAATAATAACAAAATTAAATCAATGATAACGTTTAGGTATAAGTATAATAGGCTAACGGTGACTAAAAAAAAAAGATAGTAAAAACTAGTGGACGAAAATTCGAGTACCTATACTCGTGACGACGACAAATGTCAAACAGTCGTGTACGACAAAGTTTAGACCTAATGATTACATAATATTATAATCTTTAGTACCTATAATATGTGTTGTTAATGAATACAATTTCATTTTTACATGTTATACCAATATTATATGAATAGTTTACAGCGGTAGTGTTGAAATGAAACCGAAAATAAACTCGAACAAAACAGCTAACTACACGGAAACTACAAAAATACAATTATTACGTGTGTGCTCACTGGGTTTTTGTTTCTCAGGTCACTTAACATGGAGAAAATATATATGTTTCCGGTTGTTTTTTTGCCATAGTTTTTTTTTTAAAATTATTATTATTAATAATTTCTTTACGATAAGTTTTTTTTCTTCTGGAGACCAGGTTCGAAGGGTGAAATAAAACAATACAGTGCTGTTTATATTATGGTATACTATTATCATATTATGATATACGTTTAATGCGATCCCGTTAACTGTTTTTATTATATAATATGTCTTAATTAGTAAGCAACAGAATATTATGCAGGGAACCTATAATATAATAATATTAATAATAATAAATCGACTGAAATTCCAAATAGCTTAATCGCATTACAAAAATATATAATATAATATTAATCTTTTATAAAACCTTTCGTCTTGTACGATGCAACGTTGTTGTTTTAAAATTTAATAGTAATATAATATAATAATTTTATAGTAAGAAAAAGTAATATTTTTACAGTGCGTATAAAAAAATGATATTATTATTGCTTTGACTCGTATAATATTATTAACACTAATTAAGCGAACACTGACTCTGGACTAAAGGACTCCACACTCTAAAGTTTAAGACGTTTATTATGTTCAAATACAAAGACATTTTAAACAATATGGTTTTCATGTAATAAATAATAAAAAATAAAAACAAAAATATTTAGATCAATACATGCATTATTATGGTTACACGATATATGTTTATCGATCTTGTACAATATAATATATATATACATATATATATATATATATACACACACGTACGAGCATATATATTATTTATACACACTCATACGAGTATATTATATACACACATACATAAATATAAGAATATAATATAATATATTGTATACGTATAGGTATATACTATATATTTTATTTCGATTGTAATGTTATACAATACGTCTATCGGGGGCTACTGGTGGTATATAGCTATAGTTCTTGAGAATGGAGGGTTCGTGGTTCGTTGGCGATCGTGCGGCGGTGGAGGTAACGTGGAGGGATAATGGAAATCGTGGTGAACCGGCAAGTGGGAGGCATATTATAATAGTACATAAGAATATGTACATTATCACCCGGACGATATCGAAGCCTGTGCGGGTTTATTATTCTTTTGAAACCACTAAATTGCATCCCCAAAGTAGCGGTTTCTGCTGTATATAGTCACAGCAATCGGGATATGTTCAGTGTGTTAAGTGGCGCGTCTGAAAGCGCATTCTAAAGCGTATAATATAATATATATATATATATTCATCTATACATTTGCAAAGAGTGTTTGTGTGTGTGTGTGTGTGAGAGTGTGAGGGTGTGTTAGTGTACTTGTATACTGTGTGTGTGTGTGTGTGTGTGTGTAATACTGTGCGTGTGCTGTGCGTGTCTGTGACTTGTGTCTGTCTATGGGTGTTCCCGAGCATTACTTTACTAACCAACTATAAATCTAAAATAGGCACTAAGCGCTCTAAATGACTTATTAATATAGTTTCATACATGTACGGTTGATTTAGTATATGCATTCAGTAATATTTATGTTTTATTTTTTAACACGTGCAGTAGGTATAGGTACGTTATGATAATATTATAATATTTATAACATTATATTATTATATACGTCATACAAAAAATCATCTATTTATTTAATTTTCTCTATACCTATTAAAATATATGTAATATTATGTACGTATATCGTATTTTTATACATATATATATTATATCTATATAGTATAAATATATATAGGAGGAAAATAAAAACATTATGATGGGGCCGAATGAAGAAGGAAAAAACAAAAACCCGTGACTGTTCATTTGAGTTGTATGTAATCATATTTTACTATGACAAATAATAAAAATAACAAAAATAATAAACAAAATAATAATAATAATAACAACAATAATAAAAGTTGTGTTTAAACAAAGCGTTTTAAGTCTATACAAGTTTGATACTTGACGAAATTTTTTCTTAAATAATTAGACAGTTGATTTTCGAGCAAAACATTGTTACGTATTCCCACAGGATAACTTTTGTAGGTGTAAACCTACAGTACTAGAATATGTTATGATTATCATTAACAAGCATAATATTTATCTAATATCTAATAAGCATTTATCGTATTGTTTTATTTTGGCCGTATCAAAATAATTTAAAAAAAAAGAAAAAATACTTGACACTATGTGAAGCCTCCAAGCAATTTGTGACCGAAACTAAAATGTTTTTTTTTTTTAAACAATAATAATATATTTCTTTTTTTGTATTATTGCAATGTTTATATGGTACGCGTTAAATTTTGATATTTATTAATTGAAGTCCCCCAATTGTTGCACCCCTGCCATCCAAGTACAAACCCTTAAACAGGTGCTAATAATAATAATGATAATAATAATAATAATAATAATAATAAAAACAACAACAACAACAACACAAAGAAAAATAACAAACTTTTAATTTGATTATACCTATCAGTGGTAACTCAGAGGCAGGTGGCATTGTTTCGCACACCATATTTAGGAAGAATGTAAGCGATAGCAAAACCGTAACTCCTGTTCGCCAACATCAAAAAAAAAATGTTAATTATGAATTTAATAAATTATTGAAAATAATACATATTATTTGCAAAAAAAAAAAAAAAATGTATAATATAAATTAATATAAAATGTCATTGTTTACAACACGTTTTTTATAAGCTGAAAATGTGTATTTTGTCAATGCAATTATTATGGGAACCTGGTCTCCAGTTCCTCTCGAGCTATGATATACTTGATAAGTATATTGTATTTTTTTTTTAAATAATATAATTAGTTTGTGTCGATAGAATCATTATAGATTTTATGTTCAAAATCTATTAAAGTAATTAGCACAAACACAATTTTTTTTGATATAAATTTCCACAGCAACTAGTATTAACTATTGTTACTTAAAAAAATTATTTTTAAAATATCCACACAAATAAATTTGTAACAAAACTCACTCAAACACCCATTTTAAGCAAAAAACTTTTGTTCGAGTTAGCTTCTTCAAAAAGTTAACAGTGTAAAATTTAATAACCGGTTTATTAGTTGACGACCCGTTATTTCGATTGACAGCCTGCTCCAATCAATCACATTGAAATTTCTTTTAAATATAAATACACGTTTTCAGATAACTAATTTGGGAAATTTTTGAAAACTCCATATTTTCTTAGATGATTTTACATCTAACGGGGCATCAAAAGTATCATTAAACTATTTAATGGTATTTATGATTGATATATTTAATCCTTAAGAAACATACAAAATGTAAAATGTTGGTTGAACTTGAAATTGTTTTTTTAGTTAAAAAAGATAATATTAACCGTACTCAATATTTGGGTATTAGAGTCATGTTAAGCTTATTGCTGAATACATCGTAATGTGATTATAATAATTTTGTATATTCATAAATATATAAGTATAGATTTATAGGTACTGTAATTAGTAAGTTTTATTAACTTTCTATATTTTGTTGATTAATTAAATTAAAAAGCGTGAAGGAATTGTTTATAAAATAAATAATGAATTACACTTTTTTTTTAATTCTTCCAGAATTTAAATTAAATATTGACCATATCATATTTCATATTTTATGAATATTTGTACCATATGTATTTATGTATGTAGCTGTGTTACATTGTACATTATAAAAGTATATGGTACTTAAATATTTAATTGGAGCTTAAATTGGTACCTATGTATGATAGATGTATACGGAAATTAATTTACACGCAAATATAATATTTCCTGTCAATAAAAATCTACTATGCAGTCATTAGAAGAAAAAAAATAAAAAAAAATAAAAAAATAAAAAAATAATAGTATCAAAGAAAGAATAAAAAACAAATAATAATAATAATAATAACAAGAAAACATAATATAGAGTACTTAACATTTTTGACCTCAAATGTGTTTGTGAAAAAATACAATAATATTTTTACAATATATGTATATATATATATTTATATAAATTCATATATAATGAAAAAAATATACTCGGTGCGTTTCGGTTACCATTGTGGTAGTAGTTTTGTGTGCCCTCCTTAGCCAAGTCGTGTGACCACGAAAATTTTTTTATTAAATATGTCATTACAATATATTATGTATATCATATACGCATAGACTTTCGTGTAAAACGAGTAGGTACGTATATTGTATACAAAAATGCTCAGTTGGCCTTGCGTTACCTAAAAGAGGAACTGCGTCCGAAGTAGCCGGCATTGTCTCGGCCACCATGTTTAGAAAAACGGTCAACGACAGGAGAATCGTTACACCTTTAATTAAAACATTTATGTTTACACGCCAATTATGGTAGATTGACAAAACAAAACAAAGTGTAAAATAAAATAATAATAATAATAATAATAATAATAATAATAATAATAATAATAATAATAATAGTAATAATAATCGTAATAACGATATCGTTCCCCCGGCTTCCCGCTTAATCTGAAGAGAACGTCTCCTCGAACCGCGGTTACTATGTTTCGTTTCGTTTGAACCGGGTATAGTAATAGAATATATTACAACAAGTATACAACATTGAATTGTAACATTATATACAGACATATAAATACATATACATAATATATAATATATTATGAATAATAATAATAATAATATTGGGTAGGTATTATAATCATATTATAGTATGGTCGTGTCATCGACGACGTCACCACAACATTATAATATTATATTATCATTGTCTGGCCGCTCGCGCTTTGTGAAGGTACTTATATGTGTGAGAGTGTGTTTGTTTATGAGTGTTTGAGTTTGAGTTGTGTATGTGCGAGTTGTGTAAAGTTTGTCGGTATACTCTTGTCATGGGTGTGTGTGTGTGTGTTTGAGTTCATACATTATTATTGTAAAGTGTAAACTGTGTACGCATGTAGGTAGGTACCTAAGGTCATTTTCTCGCCACAATCTGAGGGCAGCGTGAACCCGAGCATGGCCATAGCGGCCAGCGTAACACTCGGCAATATCAGGTTGACGATGTAATAAACTGTTCTGCGCCGAACGTATATGGCAAAAGTGATATCCACGTACGGATTCGGGCAACAAGAGTAGTTTTTCAAGCTCCTCGCGGCTCTCACGTCTGTAAAAAACTGATTTAAAAAAAAAAAAAAAAAAAAAAAACCAAGAACCGAACAAACAAAACGGAGGTAGCGGTGTCGGGTGTACCACGAAAATAGGCGGGATGCACATGTCCCAAAAATATGTAAAAATATACAGTAGGTACACACATATACGCACACATATACACGTAAAAATCCGAAACGATTGCGAAGTGAGAAAAGAAATGAAATTATGATGCACTGGAATATTGTGTGGTGTGTATGTGTGTACGAGTGTGAATAACAATTTTTTTCGCTACCTCTCGAAAATTCCGTCTCTCTCGCATCACCACCACTTCATCCGATACAATACACGCACAAAAATACGACGTGATTGCATGACATAATTAGACATTTATTTATTTATTGTTTTATCTTTTAAGACGCAGTGGTCGGAAACGAGACGGGTAAATAGGAATTAGCGAGAGTGTGAAGAAAAGTATGAGGTAGCTTTTTCGGTCGAACCCTGAAGCGACGCACTGCTTTAAATCCCTGTTGGATCAGACGTTTTTTTTTATCCTGGAGCATCCCATTAATTTAATTTCAGTATATTGTTGTATAATAGTATAATAATAATAAAATTGTCACTGCTGTTACAGTTTGTTGTCGTTATAGTATTGCACAGAGACGAACAGATTGAAATACTTTAATCGACAAGATTGCGCGATCTCAAATTTTTTTTTTATGCCATGACTGTCATAGGAATATTATAGGATGACCCAGTCGTGGTTAGAATAATTGATAATTTAATCTACGACAACCGTTTATGTGACGTAAAAAAGGAATAATAATATTGAAATTGATATAATTATATACATTTCTGCGGTGTATTTGATTCACATGACTCGAAATGACATAATAGTACTGAATGACTATTTTTTTTTGAATTATGTACCTGCATAATCTATACACTGGAAGTTTCTACCTACATGTGGTATAATAATATAATACCAGACTGCAGTAAACAATAGTATTAAAAAAAAAAATCATAAACATTAATAATAAATCACGTCCAAAAAGAATTAGTTTTAGAAACACAATTTTTGGTTTTCTTTCTCTTGTTGACGTGCCTAACAATGCGAAAAAGTTATTAATTCGATTTTGGTTGATTACGCGTCACTATTGTATAAAATACGACACAAGATGCTCGTAATTATGAAAAATAAAATCTTGAAGGTCGTGGTTTTGATCGAACTCGATTAATGGCTACTTAAAAGCACTTGATACTTGTACATATTGGGAATTGCAAAAAAATAGTAAAGGTAAGCAGGTATCCTACTGAGAGGACACAACTTTTTTATTTCAGTCCGACCACTCAAGCTGTTACGAATAGAGTTACCAAAAGTAAATGTTTATTTATAAGTGGTTTGCCGAGAGAGAGACGTAAAAACAGCTGAAAAAAGTATGTACATGTTATATTATAAATTTATTAATGTAATAATATCATATTATTATTATGTAAACACACATATAATTAGTTTAATTTCATTATGCATTATGTATAGGTAGTTACATATTATATGGTTCTGAGCGCTGTAGATAGTATATCGGCGACTCATAACATTACCTCTAGTCATTAGGTACCTATATATTATTATGGTATATGTAATATGTATTACTCGCATTATTATATGTTACACTTAAGACTAAAATTATTAAGAACCCCTATATTATGTCACAGACAACAGATGTCATTGCACGACAGGAGACACTCTGACATGTTGTAAAAAACACAAATAGTTATTTGTTACCATATTACTATACGATTATTAATTTGATTTCGTTTACCTAGAGATAGCTTTTCGCCACAGTCCGGCGGTAGAGTAAATCCTAGTACGGCCATAGACGCAATCAACACGCACGGGACTATCAGGTTGAAAAAGTAATACAAGGTGCGCCTTCTAATTAGGATGGAAAACGTTATGTCTATGTACGGTTCGGGGCAGCAACTGTAGTAGATCACATTGCGCTTTCCGGGAACGCCTGCCAAAAGGAAGAGTCATGTGTGAAGGAAAGCGATTATTAAAAAAAAAAAAAAGATTAAACAAACATATTATTAATTATTGTCATATCATCTTTGTATTCACGACATTGTGTTATTAAACGCACTGGACCGTCACCGTTTGAGATATAATTTAGTATTATGTATATTATAGATTATAGGTCGGTACCTCTATATTTTATTATTTTTCCAACTGCATACCTACTTATACCGCTGCCAAAAATGTTAAGGAATCCGTTTAAAAAAATGATTATTGCACTTCCACAAAAAAACATTAATAATTGTTATTCATCACTTTGGTAGTTGGTGCTCTAGAATTTTTGATTTTCTTTGAATGACATTGAGTATAAACGTAGTAATTGAAACACGAAAGCATAAAATATATGGGATGCGATTGAAAAATATGACTAAATCGTCAAAAATATCTATATTAAGTATTTCGTTTATTCTCGGGTAGTAGGTGGCGTGCTACGCATCGAAGTTTTCAAACATTAACCACCATGTTTAAATACGATGTATAATTTTAATATCAGCAGTCTTGCATTTTGTGTATTTATCAAATACATTTCTTATGCATTATAAACAGTAAATAATATTTGGGGTAAATGTGAGATAGTTTTGATTGCAAATAATCGATTTAAAAAATTTCATATACCTAGATGAGCTTTAAATTATTTTCAGCATCCACACGATTGTATGTATTCATCTTGATTATTATCAATAAAAAGAAATTGCATTAAATATTAAACATAGTGAAGTAAATTTTGGCGAATTTAATTTTTCGAGAGAATGGTATTTGGTTGGTTAAACTAGCCTCAGAGTAATGTAATTGACAAACGATTTGATGAAAATGATGAAAATCGTACCATTAAATAAATACATAGGTGTCTATGTGAAATTATAAATTCACCAAGTTATATATGTGTTCATAAATATTGTCTGATAGCTTATGTTAATATTGCAAGGTACGTTATATTATACTAATAATATACAGCTCAGACGGTCCAGACGTTATGTATTTCATTTTACAACAGTAATATTTATTTTTTATGATTTAACTGTTTTTCAAGTGAATCAATACTTTTGTGGCAACAAAAACACATTAAAAACAACAATTATTGTGTGTCAAAACGTCATTGTAATAAACATATTATAATAAACAATAGTTTTAAAGGTGGAAAATATAAATAAGGTGATCCATTAACTTTATTTCAAATGATTTTAAGCATTAAATGATTAAAATTTAAGTTTTGAAACCGTTCCAAAATACATCAATGTTTTCCTAAAAAAGTCTTAGTAAAAATTTAACTTTTACATATTGAAATTCTAATTATTTCTTTTATTTTATATCAAACATATCGAACTTTCAAACATATAAATATTGATTATCTGATTAAATTTGAAATTAAATAATATACTTTATGTTCGGAATCAAGATAATTTTGAAATAAATGATACACAATAAACCAAAACTGGTAAAGTATTGGTAAAACTTTGAACGAATAAGGCTTTTATGAATTGAACAAGTTATTACAATGATTATTAAAAATATTTGTATAATCCTGAGTTTCTATTAAATGGATCACCGTATTATATTTTGGTATATAACACACACACTATAGCATAAAAATTAAAATAATAAGCTTTTGAACTAATTATTAGATGCAGTGATTACTAAAATTAATTAACATGCAAACAAACTAAAAAGCAAAATAATGTACATTAAATCAAAGAAGTGTTAAGATTTATTCATCTAATGTGTTGTTTTCATTTTATGTCATGTTATATTATTTCATGATTTGTTTTTCAAAAATGTAAAATTACACTCAAAAGAATAAACTAAATAAGTACCTAAACTGTTTACGTGTTTAAAGTGACTGTCATACAAATAATGTATTGTTTCATCAATTCAAGTTTGACGAAGACTAATATTGATTTTAAGTGACGAATCCAAATAATATATATATCCTAATATTTAAAAAAATACTACCTGTATATTATAGTTATTAATTAATGGCAATTGATTAATTGTATTGATAACTATGATGTTACGTTAAAAAAAAATAATATTATTTTAGATACGATATAAAAACAATGAACAAAAGTATCGTTCGTAGAACAATTATTAATATAACAGTTTGTTTCTTGTAAATACAGAAAATAATTGATTTTAAATTTATTGTGTTTGATATGACCGTTTTTAAAAATGTGTGCCATACACCATAGTACATAAAATGTTGAACTTGATCGAGTTTTTCGATAAGTCTGGTCAAAGGAAATAACTATACAAATAAAATTCAGAAAAAAACCGGAAATCTAAGGGACTTCAGGGAATATGAATTTACAAATATCCCAATATTGAATTCGTCACTAGCATCGTGTTTATTACTCTTGTGTACTCCTATTATCTACACCATGCTTCTTAAATCGATGTGGCTTAGTGCAAGTTTGAAAAAGTATTTTATACAACTTTTTTTTATAAATATAACTTTCAGTCTTGGATTAGATATATTTAAAAATATTTTAATCATTATTATATTACTGTTTATTTTGTTCAGGATGTTTGGAATCAGAGGAAAATGTGTTGTATGTACTAAAGGATAATATATTTAGCAAGTAATCTCATCAAATAATGATTGGTCGATGAATTTTTTAGGTCGATAATATTTTATGTTTGTAATATTTTTACTTTATTACTACCTTATCTTCACTTGGAGAGTATAAATAAAATAGAACGATGCTTCGTTGTAGGCTGAAATTCAAATGAATATTTTTTTATCAGTGTTATTCATTGTTAAAGTTTATAACAGGTTCTACAGAGTGATAGTAGAATAGTATAATCATTTATTGGCAATAATTGGAAGACACAAATTTGATTTGGCTTGAAAATGATCGAAAACGGGATTAATTTATTTTTGGATAAATTTGTGTATTGAAAATGAAATAAACGATAGTGTAAAGTATCTGGAATAATATTTTTACACATGCCAAGTAAATTATATACAAATAAGTTATGTACCTATACCTAGGTTTATAATATAAAGTATTTGCAATAGAATTCCCGTAACAAATAAGTAAGTACAATAGGTAGGTCCTGTTCGTAGCTCAATCCCATTCGTCCTTTACCATAATGCCTAAAACTATATTGTGTATAATATGTGCTTTATTAATTTGTGTCTATTTTATTAGATATGGTTCTACCACTAGATTTTCAAAGGAAAATCGTTTATATCAAAGTATCGGATCTAAACATTTATAATAAGATTGTAAAGCTAGGTAACTGAAACTCGAGAAACATCTGAATGTTGAAGATTGCATTTACGTATGTATACGATTATAATAAAATTAGCGTGCTTTATGGCGAAGTTATGACTTTTGTATTACTACTATTACTTCATCACACATATAGTGATCATACGTTACTTAATTACACAGTAGATAAGTACCTATTTATGTATAACAATACACAATATTAAAGCATCGTATTTTACACAAACAAAAAAAATTAATTGATTCTAAAGGACGCATATTGATTTATCTTAAATTTGTTAATAATATCAACACAGATAAAAATATTTCGAAAGTCAAACTAATGTGTTTTATTGAAGAGTTTCAGTGTACCTAAATAATAACTATTCGTATAAGTATGAATGAATACGAATTGTCTAAAATCGTTGTATTTTTATGACTACATTGATAATTTATATTATGTAATATGTATCTAAGTGATGCTAAAACAAAATAATTTTATAGGCTAATTATTAATATTCTACCTAGAATGAAATGTACCTACATATTAGAAAACTATGATAACAAAACTAATTAATTATGGTTTGTATGTATGTACAAGTATAATAATATTATTATATTATGGTTTTTTGAGAGAAATTTAAATACAAAAAAATTTCAAAGCGTAAAGATTATTAGGTATCATCAAAAATTAAGTTATTTATTTACTAAATAATTTCAGTATATATCTCTCAAAAAACCACAAGTAGACCTAAAATTGATATATTAGTAAATAATCAGAAATAGTGAAAAATAGAAATAATTCAAAGCTGTTGAAAATGAAAAAAAAATCGTTTTCGAAAATGAACTGTTTTTTGTTTGCTCACCAAGCAGGTCCCATTCACCGTTAGTAATAAAACCACTGATGTCTCCTCCGTGATCATCTTGGAGTTGAAGATCCAACTGAAATATGCAATAAAAACGATTTTATTGGAAAAATACTTGAGTGCACTAGACTGCTGGATGTATAAATTATTAGTTAAATTTATGAAAGTTCTGTTCAAAAAACCCGAACTATATTCAGAAAGTTGATCAAGTAATTTAACTAAATAAAAAAAAA
>PVMI01018918.1:0-11739 GCA_008528875.1 Aulacorthum solani
ATCATAGACCTTATACTATATAGTTATACTTAGTATAAGGTCTATGATTTAGATGTACATTATAATCTCACGTTCTCACGGGCCGCATACTAAATTATACAGATTAGATTCGGACAAAACAAAGAAATATTTTAGTCTATAAATTAATTTAAATAATTATTATTGTTTTTATTATTACTCACGATTTATAAACATAGCTAATATAATAATTAGATATCATTAGTCTTATAGAAAATAGAATCTAAATGGACACAAAAAATAAATGAAAATATTTATTGTTAAGACGTGTAAAGATTAATTTTAATTTTGTGTATCATATTTTCCAGAACTTAAAAAAGTGTACTATAGTTTTGTTTGATATTAAATAAAATATGTATAATACTTAATAGAAAAAAAAAATAATATGGGTGCAGAGTATTTCATTTTTGTACTATTTTTTAGCAGTTAGTGAGTAAAAAAAACTTATACATATGAAAGAGACAAGTGGCTGCAGTGAGCCATAGTTTGAATCTTGGTGTAAGAGTAAGACATTGTGTTCTTAATTATATATAATATATTAAAAACAATATAATATATGTGTGTTGTATGATGATAATTGCTTTTTATGTTATGTACATTATTTTTGTATTTAAAAAAATATTTTCAATGTTTAATATTCAAACTAGTATTACATATTTTAACTTAGTTACTCTTGATTCTAAAAACAGTAAAACCTTCATATATTTTTTTAAATAGGAAATGTTTGTGAATATAACATTCTAAATATCAAAAAAATTGGTTTGATCATCTCAGTGATAAACCTAATTGAATTGAATAGCTTATACTGATTCTATAAGTTATTCAATTCAAGGAAGCCCAGCTGGCTTCCTAATCAAAGCATTTTTTCACACACGGCACTAGAGCACTGCACTTAAACGGCACATGCAGTTCACTTAAGCTATATTGATTTTAATTGATGACATTGAAGATTTTAAACTTTTAAAAAATAATATAATATGAAGCCAACAGACAACAGTCTGGTACCAGTTTAGCTGTTATTATGAAATGTAAGCCATATATTCGCAAACAATAAATATATTTGATCAAGGAAAATAATTTTAAGAAGTCAAATAATTTAGACAGTCATTTTTAGTACATAATATATTTCTTTTTCTTTTATTTCGATATAATATCCCACACATTGCACAATGAAGAATAATGACTAACAGCAAAATCAATATGAGAAAAAAACAACAATTCATAATTAAAAAAATTAATACTCTTGGGAAAAGAATATTTAATTAATATTATATATATATTATGCAACTGGTTATGGGCTGTGTGACATACAAAGCAGACCATTAACAATATTATTTTGTTGCTTACAAAATGTTATTTTAATTTTTCAAGTTTTATTCACAAAAATAAAATTTAAGTATAGGTTCTAAAAGGCTAGAATAGTATTATAATATTGATGGGACTTAAATGTATATACAACAATACCTATTTTCTTTTTTTTCTTCTTTTAAAAAAAAATTTAAAATATAAATACAAAATAAAAAACAAAATTTACAAAAAAAAAACAAATTTGAGAAACACTCATACTTGCAGCAGTCAAATTATAATTTAAATATAAATGTATTATATATTATATCATTAAAATTACTTAACTGTTCTATTAAAATAAATATACTTAAGTAAATACAATGACAGTATGAACAAAAAAAAAATATATATATATTTACATGGTGTTTATAAGCACATTAATTTATAATGGCACATACCTAATTTGTTCTGATAATAATTATGTTCAACGTCTTCTTGGCCTATCAATGTACACTCATGCTCCATTAATTATCTTTCATTATTTTAAGCCTTGTTGAACATAGGAACCAGGCTCAAAACCACAAAAATGCATAAACTATAGAGCATACGATCAGTGACAGGTTTGCTATAACTTCTCATGAGTGTACACGAGAGGTCAAGAAATTAAGTAAAATACCGGACAGTCTTGGGTCAGTTAACAACCAAAATACAAAACATAAAAAAAATAAATATAGAAAATTGATCTTTTATGATGAAGGAAAAAAATAAGGAACATGTGTCTTTTTATCGATGTGCGTTCAAATTAATACTGTAATAGGTTTAATGCCGTAATCATGTTATCACCATATTTATGATTAAAAATCAGAGAATTAAAAAAATGAAATTTAAATAAGTCATAGTAAGTAATATATCTACTATCCCACACACATCAATTATGCATAATCGGCTAAATTTATGCTGTAAGTGAGAATGTGAGATTATACGCGGGTAAGTGGCAAACTCTGATAGTTACACAAAGTTATGGCGTAACCAAACATAACACAAATAATAAAATTATATTAGATAAATAATATTGTAGTAGACATATTTTACATTTCCAATGTTATCAAAACAACTAGCAGCAATACAATATTTAAAAAAAGATAGATCACTTTACAGATGATTTTTATAATAAGTGCATTTTGTCATTAAGTTAGGCCATACGCGTTCATCAATGAAATGGAATATCTCAACGCTCGTCAAGATTGCAAATAAAAATTGTTTACATACATAGATTGCATGTTTAAAGAACACAAAGGCATTGTGGTGGAAACTGAATATAACTAAAGTTTAAAATATGGTCTAAAGATGGATGTTGAGCACAAACAAAATTTTGAGATCTGATGACACCTTAACAACACAACGACATTTTGTTTATGTACAAGAACAATGTCAAAATTAAAACACTATACACATAGGGCAATGCACCGAATTTAAACGATAATTTCTCTGATTATGCGTCGCGTCCGTGAATTAGGTGTAGAATACCCAGACTCGAGACTTTCGTCATATGACATGGACAGATGTGGTTGAGGTTTCATGTGCTCCTCGTTGTCAATAAGCTGCTCAAGGTAAGGGTCAGGCAAGCCACTCACGTCACCATATGGTGATTCTAAAACAAAAATAAATAGGTTTAAATTAATATTATAGGAGTTGAAAAGTTGAGTAGTTTTAGAAGATTATTGTACATACCAAGATGAGGGTCCCGTCTGCGGGTCTTATCGGCAGGTTGTAAATGGCCGCTATGAATATAGTCTTGCCTTGAAGGTACGTGGCTGTGAGTGCTATAATCGGGGCTGGCAGATGTGAGTTGTGGATAGTGTGCGTAATCATCCATATTTCCATAGCCACCATGAGTCAGTGGATCATAGCCTCCTGTAAGATTAAATCAAAAATCAAATATTTGTTACAAACTCGATAAAAATTATAATATAATGCTTTAGTTTTGTTTGTATAAAGAATTGAAAAAGCACAAAAGTTAATTCAATATTTAAACTTTAAAGTGGACCTGAATCCATGTCAAGTTAAAATAAATCTTTAAACATAATAGATTTACTAATTATAAAACGTAATTACCATAGTGGTTCATACGTTCAGCCATATGTAAATGATCATCGCGAGAAATGTGGGTACCACCAGTGCTACCATTACCACCCATTTTCAATTGCCACAGAGAATCTTGAGAGTTAACCGAACCACCATTATTTGAATTGGAATAACTATTTTCTACGTATCCAACATTGACCCCTGAAAAATAAATATATACATATTAGTAATTCCACGGCAGTATATTATTTTTTGTATCAGAAATCACTCAATTCCACAAAATTAATAATTATTGTTTTAAAAAGTTTCTCATTCATTCGTTCATTAAGTCTTTATTTATCAAAGCTTACATTCACCATTCGGACGCAATCCGTTGCCCGTGTGATATGTGTTGTATTCGTTTTGAGATCCATACACACCATTTTTAGTGACATCGTGAACTAGATCTACAGACTGTTGTAATGCTTTGTTGTCAAGGCCAGGTTCAGTGTAAGGTGGGGGTCCATGTATAATACTAGGGTGAACGCTAAAAAAAAAAATAAAGCTCATTTGAAAAAAAAATTATTAACATACATTTTAATATTAACTGATATCATTCAAAAGCATCAAATAACGGATAAGACACTAAAATCTAAGAGTACAACAAGTTCTAAGAAGCATTGTCTAACCTAAACGTGAATGGCAAATGGCCCAAAATTGATAATACTCACCAATTACAAAAACGCCAAATGTAGCGTGTAATCATAGAAAGAATAATGTAAAATATGAATAATAGTAGTTTTACAAAGAAGATATTATAACAAATTCAATTTCGGGTTATACACTACTAAGATTAGTTCATTGAAACTTAACACATCAACACCATTTAAAACTAATAGTTATATAATGTATTAGTGCAAGTATAAAAATAAATATTTTTCAAAAACTGATTCAAACTATCATTAATAGAATAATTTGAATAAATGTTTTTATATTAAATTATTAGATACTAAAATAATTGTAAATACATTTATAATAATAATGTAGTATGCACTATATTATTCTTGTAAATACCTAAATAAATCCAGTAACTATGTATCCATTCTGATACAAGAGAATTGAAAATATTAAAATAATAATTTAATTTAAATTTACATTTTTTTTAGAATTTCAAATTAAAGCATTTAATAAAAGTAAACGAGTGTTCAAATTGTAGTAACCCATTAAATATACATTGTATTAGTTAAACACTAAAACTAGGTATACATACAAGAATAGAGAAACAAAATGGTTTAGGGAACTTACGTCGAGGAATCCATTTCATATTCTTTGCTCGTAGTTTTCTTGGCTGTTTTGCGCTTGCAACGACAGAAAATGAACAAGAGCGCCACAAACAGAATGAAAACAGCACATGAAATGACAAGAGCAATTAGCGTGGGAGTGGCCATTGCTTGTTGTTCTTTTACAAAATTTGCACCAACTAAAAAGAAAATAATAATTAATAACTTCATTCAAAAATAAGATATTGACTAGCAGAATGTTTATGTATCAAGACTACTTACTTTCAGCTTCTGTGTAATCACCGCATGTGGTCTGACTAGACCGTAGACACAATCGAACTCTAATACGGACATCATCAGCTGGTTTATCAATTAGATCTTCATCTTCACTACCAGCAATTAAGTTTAGATCATCTTCATCCAATGAACGAGCACCAGTGCTCTGGCGACGCGAAACTAAGGATAATATTGTAGCTTCACGATGTGTAGATGTGCTGCCACTAACTGCCAGTGGTAAAGTTTCAATCAAATGCCAATCTTCACGAGCACCTCCCATAGATGCTTCGACAACACCAACCTAAAAAAAAAAATGTCATGTTAAAAACTCATTTTAAACAATTATAATTTAAATTTAAGAATATGTCAATATACAACTTTTAAAATATAAAAGTATTTTTATAAAAAAAAGTATGTTCTAAAATAGTTCAGAAATTTTTTTAATCTCTAAGCTATTTTTGCTGTTGAGTAAACTATATTAATTTTCCAATTTTCCACCAATTCCAAAGTACCCATTTTTTGTTCATCGTAGTAAGTTATTCCAAAGTCAGATAATAAATTTGTAAACAGATTATACTTTTTCCTTTTTTTAATTTCTACCAAATTTTTTTTTAGAGCATTATTTAAAATTCAAATTTACAAAAATTACTTTTAGCGTACTTAAAGCGTTCTCACGGGCCCAGTGCAATAGTAACATGTGCGTGAGGATGTTACACTTTATGATACGTGTGCAGTGCACACGCATACGACCATTTACCATAAGCATTTAGCATACAATCTCACACGACTCGTAATTGCATACTCATCATATTGCCTAAAATTAACTCCTTAAAAACAGACCCGTTTGTTTTGTATTCGCTTTAAATGTAATTTTATATTTATGGTCAAAATGATTACGAATAAAAATTAGACCAAAATGTTTTGACCAAAGAGTAATAAACAATTTTACGACACTTGGCTTAAACTTTTTCCAAACTATTACAATTAAAAGAAAATTTCAGTGTAAAGTTAAATCTTACTAGTTGTAAACAAGTTGCGCCGATGTTGATAGTTAAAGCATGCGATTCAGGATCAAATGTTACACGTTGAGGCGCTGGTATACGATCCACTTTAGTCATGGCCACTGTCTCTTGCGAATACTCGCTGTGCCCTTTAGTATTGTAGGCTTTTACCTGAAAATAAATTACAATTTTAATTGTATTCAATCATATACATTTGATGATTCACAGCTCACTATGCTAGGCATGTGTATAAAACCAAAACTAACATGATATAATATTTATCACGCGATATGTAATAAAAAACCAATTTTAGATACGCTTAGAAATTGGGTATCTCAAAAGTTGTATCGTTTATTAATTATATATATATATATGGGGTCAACTCGGTTTCGTTTGACTTAACAGATAATTTTTTATTTTACTACACCAAATATCTCCTTCATATTATGCATTTGTTCAGCCGAGACGGACTCTCAAGTTAATTCATATTTTTATTTTATATAAAACAGTGTATTTTTACCTTGAATAAGTAACTTTGATGTTGATCCAAGCCCGTCACGTTGCACGGGTTTTTGGTCTGACAATCGAACTCTTGCCATCTTTCCGGCTGATTCGACCTCTTGGCCGAGTAACAATCACTGTCGAATTCGTTTTCATCCACTGAAACCTTTTTGTAGTTCACAAAGTGTTTGGTATTGATGACGCCGCCGTTGAAACCGCTGTTCCATTGCAACACGACACTGTTGTGGCCAATATCCAAAGCCGTCACGTTTTCTGGATGGTCGGGTGGTCCCTTAGGCTGCAGTTTGATTGTGGGCTTTACGCTGCCCAAAGTGTTGGCCACACGGCAACTGTAATCGCCATAATCGGTCTCTCGGAGGTTGGATACTTGCAAAACGCTAGTGTAAATGTCACCGCCGCTTTCGTTGATGGTCGTGTTTATTTCGTAGTGACCGTCGCTGCCGGCCAGCAGAGGAGCCATGTGATTGTTGTAGCTCCACTGGAACTCCGGTCTGGGATACGATTGCACCCGACAAATGACTTCGGCCGTCTCATACAAATCGCTGGCTACTTTGTTGAATTGGTGGAGCACGATAGGTTCATCTGTGTATCGGGGAGAAAAAAAAAACAACAATATAACAAAATGCCCGACGAAAAATACTAGGCGCGTACGCGTTATAAACGTAAATGAGTAATATATATGACGACCTTAAAACTATATATACGACTTACGTTCGATTCTGAGGAGCATGCTGGACTCGACTTTCTTGACGTCGTTTTCGAAAGCGCAGGCATACACGCCTCGGTCCGACGGCACCAGCTGGTTACCTCGAGGTCTCTCCTTGCCGTGGAACTTGAGCGTACTGTGCACTGTGGTCACCCCGTTGCTGTTGTCCGTCTCGTCAGTGCTGACGTCGAACCAATCGGGCAGCACTTCTTTGCCGTCCTTGAACCAGGTGACCGCGGGCTTGGGTTTTCCCTGAGCGGCACATATGGCCGAGAATCCGATGTCCGACGCGCGCCTGGTGACGTGCGGCTGCAGTTTGGTGACGAACTTCGGGGCGTGGTGGACGGTCAGCAGAACCGAAGACGCGTCACCGGTGCCCATCTCGTTGATCGCCTGACACCTGTAGCGGCCCTCGCTGCCCAGGTGCACCGACGGGATTGTGTATTTCGGGCCGGTGGACAGTATCGTGGCGCTGGTGGACGGGTCGGCGGAATCGAATTCACGCCACCACTTGTACTGCGGTGTCGGCCAGCCGGGCGGGGAGGCCGAGCACGTGAGCGTCACGCCGGTGCCCTCGGTGGCCACGGGCCTGTCGGGCGTGATGCGGGCCACGCCGGGACGGTGCCTGACGAGGAGCGTGAGCGACGCGTTTCCGATGCGGTTAATGCGCTGCCGGGACAACGACGAAGGGTACAGAATGTTGATGGCGCGGCACGTGTACACGCCGCCAGAGTCGGCGGTCACCTTGGGTATGCGGAGAATGTCGCCGGATTGCCGGAAGTCGGGACGCCCGTCCCGGATCCACTCGATGGATATCGGCGCCGGGTTGGCGGAAACGTTGCACTGGATGGTGATGCCGTCCCCCTCCTCGGCCTCGCGCTGCCTGGCCACTCCCGGTCCCGCGTCCACCGTCACGACGGGTGGGTACTGAACGTCCAGCACCAGCTCCGCCTCGCGGGTCTGTCCCAATCCGTTGTCGGCCATGCAAGTGTAAGTGCCCGCGTCCTGGGTCGTCACCTTTTGGATGACGTGCGTAAAAGACGTAGCTATAAAACGGTCGTCGCGCATCCACCGTACGTTGTTGACGCGTGGCTTGGCGTCCACGTTACATTGCAGCGTGATGGACTCGTCGCGTTCCACTCGCAGCGGGTTCTCCGGTCCGATCTGGACTCGAGGGTAGTCTGAAACCGGAAATGCGATCGTTAAGAGCACATGCATTTCATAGACAAGTTTTTGGTACATACAAACAACACGTTTAACGCCGGTCGACTACGACCGATTTTACGTAGAGAAATTATAGAGAAATAAATAACCCGACACGAAAATCAAGATACCGGTTTTTAGAAGGAATCTCGTTTGAATTATTATATTAACAAACAGTTGCGAGTTTAGAAAATTAAATAACACTAATTCTACTTAATGCAGGTAATGAAAATCCGATTATTTAGATGCTATTTTAAAATATTTGTTAATTTGTTATGATAAATGTTTATCAATTCTAAAATCGCACTATAATAGTAATAACATATTATATAATATATGCCTATAATCTATATATGACCATATATATGCGTTTTATATAATTTTCAATACAATTTCGGAAAAACACCACAACCAACAGCGGTGTGAGTTACCCGCAAGATACTTCGAGTACATTTAAAAATGCATAATTTTTGAAAATGTGTACTTTTATTATTATTTGTGCATGATCGAAAATACAACACAGTATTTCCATCCATCCGATATGTACAAGCTTTGATTTATTTAACATAATGATTAGTCGGTTAGATTCTACTGCACCCTCTACTATAGGACTGTTAAGAAAGTAACATGTACCAACCATCAAACGATTACAGTTAATTCTGTCTAAACAAGACGCCAAATAAATCTCTCGTCACTTATTTTAAAAGGGTCAGTGTTGCAATGTAGCGTGGATTGTACATTCAAACATATTATCTGTGCATCGGTATGAAATCAATACATTAAACTATTTTCGGATATTAAGAAGCCATGTGGTTTTCGTTCCTCCTGAACCCCCCAAGAAATTATTTTTAGATTCCAAACAACTCTATTGATAGTACTTACAGTTTACACTCAGTGTGGTCCTAGTTTCGAACTTTGTGCCTTCGACCATAGCCCTGTTCCACACCACGCACCGATACACTGCCCCATCGTCCTCACGACTTGGCGTCACTTGTAACACGGCCGATGTGATGGATTCCTTGGTGCTAGTACCACTTCGCGTCACAGATTCGATAGGATCACGAACACCTTCACGATACCATCTCACAATAGGTTCAGGGCTGCCACCAGAACTTGTGCAAGACAACTCTAACGCACGTCCTTCTGTAGCTACGGGGTTGGTTCCGGGAGAGATACGTGGTGGACTAGGTGGTGTTAATACGGTGATTTGGAAACTCTGTGAATGAATTTCTCGGCCAGTACCAGCTTCCTTCAATCGACATTCGAACTTGCCGTTATCCCTCTCATACGTCGAGTTAGAAATCAATAAATCATAAATTCCTAATTCAGGACGGAAATCGAGCCTAGAGAAATATACATACATAATTAGATATTATAAATTATAATGACCAAAATCCGTTAAGTAATAAAATTAAAAATACGAAATACTAATATTAAGTAAAAACAAATTTAAATGAGTCGATACATAAATATTTTTTAAACGGTTAAGTTTGCTACTTACTTATAGTTGCCTTCCAACGGAGTCGCTTTGATAGCTACATTGTCTTGGTTGTGCTTGTTAGTCCTAAGCCAATAATATTGGGTATCTGCAACAGTTGACGGCAGCTGTCCATTGAATCGACATTTCAGCGATATGTCTTCGCCTTCTCTGGTGTCGGTAAGTCCTTCTTGTCCCAGGCACGACCATCCTGTATAGACAAAATAACATAGACTTGATGAGTAAAAATGTACATATACGTGTTAACCATAATATTATCATACATAATTTAAACACGTATAATCGCATTATAATAATATAAATTATATAGGCTCGTATATGCTCGTGATGAATAACTTTTATGTTTTAATTTTCATATAAAACCATTATATACACAAATCATTTTTATAGTCTCCCACCGGGTGGGTTTCGCAAAAGCGACGTGTGTCTTACACGAGCGTTCAGTAGGAGATAAAAAACGCACAGACTATGCTGGAACCTGATGGGCGGGCGTGAGGGGGGGGGTTTGGGCACCCAAAACCAGAATGTAAGCTACAGGCATCGTTCTGACAAACGGCCGACCGGCACATTAAATGGTAATCAAGAGAAATGAGTGTCGTCGTTTCGGAATGTGGTACACGCTGGTACGTAGGTAATACGCGCATGTAATGGCCGACGAAATTGCTCGTTTACTACCAGTTGGCCAGTGGTTACGATTTTATGTGTACTTAATTTGCAACCACAGCGAAACGTTCACTGATGGAGTTTTGCGAGCATTTCGCCCGAACAAATTAATTAATAGTAACTATACTTAATAACAAAACCTAATCTAGCTCATTGGAACAACGGCGAATAGAAGGTGTGCGGACAGCGGGGTACATGTATTTATCTATTATATTATTACTATATGTTTGATATAAACTTTCAGCGTATTAAAAAATCGGGTAGGTAAAGGTAGGTAATATTTTATAATATTACTAATAGCAGCAACCACCGCGTGGCTTATAACTGAGGAATTTATTTTGCAAACGAATATTTTGTTCATTGAATTTAGACGTAGCTGGTAACAACAGGTACGTATATATCAGGCAAATAGTGCAAACGAGTGATGCCCGCACGGGGATGGCCGGGGGTTAATATTTAAATGGAACTGCGGCCAGGGGATAAGAGAGCAAATTTAGTTATCGTTGAGTGGACACGGTGAGACGAAACTGTCGATGAACCGGGAAATTTATCGGTTTAATGATTATACATTATGATGAACAGACAACGATGCATTGATGGTATCGTGTTTTTTTTTAGTTAGGTAATGGAAATTACAGTGGGAACTGTAAATAAATCATTTTCCATTAAACTGCACGATCTGTCTCGATTGAAGCATTAAACTAATATTTGTCGGAGAAAAAAATCACAACAGTTTATTATATTCCATTTGAATATTTCAAATTATTTTTAAGAAAACTATCGTTCGTTCCAGACGAGTTCAACCATCAACCGTATAATTTAGAAGTACAGTTTTGTTTTGCAATCGCACGCCAACAGCTCTTTGGTAGGAACAAATACCCCTTTTTGTGTTCTTATAACCCCAACACGCGTGTACACAAGCTGTCACAGACTTTAGAAGAACCATCCATTACCAACTAAGGGAAAAGGGCACAATTTTAATTATTTACAAGCAGCCCTCTCCCCACAAAACATACAACCAATAGTACGATACTATACGTATTGCATGACGCCAAATAATTGCCCGAGAAAAACATATCATTCATCTATAAGAGAAGTAGGTGCTTACTTATTTCGCTTAATTTTTCATATCAAAGAACAACATTATGGAAAGAAAAAACTAAAATACTCGTTAAGGCGTAAAATTATTCTAAACACGACGTGCCAAGAAAAAATATTAAA
>PVMI01018935.1:0-29237 GCA_008528875.1 Aulacorthum solani
ACAATTTTATACAAATATATAGGTACATTTAAAAATATTGAACCAGAGTCGCAGGTTATACGCATTGAAGTGTTCCTGTGCTAAAGAAAGTTCATAAATCATAATCATTTATATTTATGCACCTTTTATATGTAAATGTATACAAAATGGACACAAATAAGTGATACATTTTCTAACTTTAATTGTTTAGATGTGTTAAAATTCTTGGGAGGAGTGTAGGAAGTAGAAACAAAAGATAATAATTTTCAATAAAAAAATTGAACCAGAGTCGCAGGTTATACGCATTGAAGTGTTCCTGTGCTAAAGAAAGTTCATAAATCATAATCATTTATATTTATGCACCTTTTATATGTAAATGTATACAAAATGGACACAAATAAGTGATACATTTATTAATTTCGATTTTGATCTATTCATTTCTTAATACTTCATTTTGTAAAGTTGAAACAAAGTTGGGAACTGAGAGAATGAAGTTTTCGTGTGATAAAATGAAATAATTGATTATAGCTTTTACTGCTAATAGATGAACTGAGTTTATATTTATGTGTAATTTATTCATATTGTTTGTATAGTTTAAAAATATTCTTATGTTTACAGACCGAAGAAACATAAGTCTCGTGGTTTATTCAAGAACCATAAACGTAATACCCGTCCATCGTTGACCCCTGGAACAATTGTCATTTTGTTGACTGGTGTTCACAAGGGTAAACGTGCAGTGTTGTTAAAAACACTTGATACTGGTTTACTTTTGATCACTGGACCATTTATTTTGAATGCCATCCCAATGAGACGTGTACACCAAGGTCATGTAATTGCCACCAAGACAAAGTTGGATATTTCCAGTGTTAAGATTCCTGAGGAGGTTGATGACAAGTACTTCAAGCGTACCTTACTTAAGAAAAAGCCGAAGAAGAATGATAGTAAAACCTTATTCGTTCAAAAACCCAAGGTATAATAGCTGAATTATATACTGTTAAACTTCAATGTTTCTTAAATTTTTTAAAAACAATTTTTAGACCTACCGACCAAGTGAAAAAAGGAAGTCTGATCAAAAGACAGTAGATGCACAGGTATTGAACATCATTAAGAAACACCAAGACAAGAAATCTCTTTTCTTGTACCTTTCATCTATGTTTGGATTAAGGAATAATCAATACCCACACAGAATGCAATTTTAAATGTACTGTATGTGTTGGTTGTTTCTTACTTTATGAATACATGAATATACTACTACATGTATTTTTAAATCTTTTTTTTTTACTTTGTATGAACCTGAACATTCCTTACTAAGATTTAAATATATCTTATCCTTGAAATGATTAAATGCGTAAATAATCTTCATTAATACTCTGATCATTTTGTATTCAAGAGATTTAATTTTTGTTTAATGTATTTCCTAAAAATACCAAAGGTCCACACCTTTATAATAAACCTTATAGTTTCAGAGTGGCATTACCTATAAGGTAGCTGCACCAGTAATAACTGCTTAAGTATAAATGAGTGGTGCAGACTTAAACGTTATATTTATGCATTTTATATATATCAAGTAATGATAATTCACAATGGTAGTAAATTACAATATTGTACATTAATAAGTCGCACACAATAATCGCCTTCTATTAATTAGTGTGCTGAAGGACGTTAGCCGGCTTATAGCTATTGAACAATTTAGTATTGTATGAGGTAAGTAAGAAATATAAATAGTATTATGTCCAGGTATAAAATATAATAGTGAATAACTATACTGACATGTTCATGTACAATTGCAGTCGTTAAGAGCTAAACGAGATGTTAAAAAAATATTTTATTTATGTTGTATTTGATTTTATCGTATTTTAATTTTTGTCTACTCTGTTGTGACATAAAATACTAAAGAAACTAAAAATTGGAATAAATTTTCTGTGATAGTGGCTAGTGGCTACTCTATATTATGGTGTTACAACGTTAATGATTCTATTTTATTAATTTAGTTTCTGGATCAAACCTATCCAAAGTTAAATTCATTACTCGTAGTAGTATTTTTGTAGAAGATAATGATTATCAAGTTAAGATCGAGTTTAAGTTACTATTTTGATCATTGAACGTTTTAACACGAAAAATATTGAATGTACATAGCACGTAGTTACTATATAACATAGTTCGAAACAAGTCTACCTCAGTGAACTTACGGCGTTTTAAGTTTCCATAAATTGTTTTATCGGTAAATAACGACTATCTTACCATAATGTTGTGGCAAGAATAGCTTATGGAACGTAATATTTTGTGATTATTCAATCAAAACAGATATGTACGCCGTGTTTGTAATTTACACGAGAATTCCATTAGGCTGTCCCCGAGAATCGCATCTTGAGTGTGAAATTCATCACATACACGATCGATTCGCATGTGTCTATTATAGAAAGTAAAATGTCATATGTGAAGCGCATGTGTGATAAAAATTATTTTATTATGCTGACATAATTTATTATGTAAGCAATTCCTTCGGAAATATTAGCATCGTCAAAAGTTTTATTATTTGTGTAACTTGAGTTGTCTCACAATCCCTTGAACAAACTTTTCGGGTACGTTGTGCATCCTGAAATCATATTATAATCGTTAATTTATTCAAAATAATGTGGAATGAATGCTAGCCATGTATCAGTTATTTTAATAATAATTGTCGTTCTATACTTGAGTTCCTCGATTTTAGTGTACATTGTGTCTCGTAACATTTTTTGCCTGGCAAGCTCTTCTTGTTTCAGCCTTATACCTTCCTGGAAGAACCTTTTTCTTTCGAGTATCTTTTCCTGTTCTTTATCGTTAATTTGTTTTAATAAGTTTCTACGATGTGCTTCGATTTTCTGCCGGTATAAACAGTATACATATATTAGGATTAAGGAGTTATCTTTTTGGGGCTTACGATTAATATTCATAAATGTTTAGGTATCTAATTAATTATATCATATGGGTAAACATAAATATGTTTGAATAATATGTAAATATGTACTTTATATATATGATTTTATATGGGGATGATAAAAAAATGTAACTGATATTATAATAAAATAAAGGTGAGGTAAGTATGTGCAAACGGTTCATCTGCATACAACAATGAAAAAAAAAATATATTGGTAGATATTTACATTTAAATCCACAGGGTACATATAAGTCCATGGGCCCAATTTTAGTTTTTGACTTGGAGGGGCTTTACATACTTAAACGAAACAGACTTGTGGGTGGCCTGCTGCCCTGTTCAAATACTTAAAAAATATATTACTTTATGTATTATAATATAACATACCCAATACCCATATTTATCATTTTTTTCTCACCTAATCCTACATTTAATAAACATGTTATAATACCCATTATCTACTATTATTACTAAAATGAAAAATATGTTAACAAATAAGTAATAACCGCATTGTATATACTTATACTCGTATATGTGCATATTCTATAATATTATGATAGACATTACAATTATATCCGTCGATTTTAAATTACAAATTTATATTTAAAAAAAACACTATATGCTATAGAAGGGGAATCGTCTGACGATAGGCGCACATTCAGTCTTAAACTTGGGAGTGTTCAAATGCTTTACCCCAAAGTGACCCTTGGGGGCTTTGCCCCCTCGCCCCATATATGGATATACAGTTATACACCAGGCATCAATTAATTTAATTTTAAATAAAATTATAAATGACACCCTATATGAAAAACCGAAGTAGTGAACCTGATTTTCAATAAAGAATCTTTTTCTGGCCGATATATTATAGTTAACCAATTATTTCAACGACTATTATAATATTATTCGATAAAGAAGGGATGCTTTCAGGGTCATCCACATTTTTCACTATCATCATTTTTGTTTTTCATTTGTTTGATTCAATTAAAATATACTAAATAAATTCTTAGTAATAAAATAAAGTAATACATAATAATATTAATTACCAGTTTATTTTTTTCGTCCATTTCTTTACTCTTTTTGATGTCTTCGATGTTGAGCTTAGCGATTTTTTCGGTTTCATCTTTCTCTCTTTGAATTTCAAAAGCATACGCTATTCTTTGGTCTTCGATCTGTTTGCGCCTGGTCGCGTTTAGCTCTTCTTCTACGGCGACTTTTTTTATGGCTTCTTCTCGTTCCTTACGGCGCCACTCACGTTCTACCTGTAATTTATTGTAAAATATTAATACGGTCGATCATAGATGTACCATATAGGAACTACGAATAATGAGTATAATTACTTATTTCTATATTAGTAGGTACATTTATTAAAAATATTTAAGTTTATGACACTTGCATACGGCATTGCAGTACACTGTTACGTTTTATTGTTTATATAGGAATAAGAAATTTCGACAGTCAAAACTTAAGCATTTTCTTTGAGTTTGTAAATCAATAAGTTGCATTTATTTCAAATACAAAATCTATATAAGCTGTGGATATGATGAACTAAAATTTTAAAATAATTAGTATTTATATTTTAGTGAATATTTTAACACCAAGAATTTGATGGAGTTTTTCCAATCTGAAACAGTTTTTATATTTTCATATTCAATAGAGAAATTAAAGATAGGTGTATACCAGTGGTGGTTAAATGATATGGTCATGGGTGGTGGAGGAGAAGGATGTAGCTAATACACTATTTGCTCATTTAAAATATAATTAATGGTTAGGAACCGTCTTTCACCTAAAAAACATAAGTTATAAATATTTAAAAAAAGTTTACGGGGGATCTATCTATCTCTCTCCTATTCGAGTATTTGACCGCCTTTAGTGCAAACCTTTTTTTTTTTTTTTGTTATTTATTTGAACCAACGGCGCCGCGGGGACTGCTTTCGCATTACTTCCGCGAAGATATTGCCTACCTATATGAATACAAATGTTTAATAATCAAATATCGGTTTTCAATTAATTTGTATTAGGTACATCAATATTTATTTTGTAATCGGTATAAATTCAACCGTGGTATCAGCGTGTAACCTCCGTGGCTCCGTTCATAGAACATTGGTATACCGTAGCGAGAGGGTAACCGTAACATTTTCCCGCCACCCGTCATTTTTTACTCGTCCGTCACGCCAACGACACTAGTCTTGAAATACATTCATTGTAGGACTTTTTAGTTTTACCGTTTTACTTTTTATTTTGTAGTTTCAGTGATATCCAAAGTACATCGAAAAACCATATTTCTCGGTCAAAGTGTTCCTTTTTATGGTGAAAATTTGGTTTTCTATTGAAGAGCGATCTTCTCTATTTGATTTCTTCTCACACAGCAATCAACAATGGTAGGTACCTAACCGACTCGTGGGAACATTATTGTGACGTCTCGGCGTAACTCGTAAGTTATTGAACAAGCTGGTTTTTAAAATATTTAAATTTCACTATATTTGTTTCCTTAAAATGAAGCATTTTTTTTAAGTTGTCTATCTATAGTACCTATCCACAAATTAGTAATTACATACGTACTAACATGTTCGTTTAATAATCCTATAGTAGAAATAAAGTTTCATATATGCATGTCTCATTTAGGTACGACTGTCGACTATTATTCATCTGAGCTTATTGAATCCATTCATCACACTTAGCTATACTTGTAGATTACTTTGGGTGCCAATAATTTAATTACTAGGGGCATAGGTACACCGTACATCTAAGTTAGGTTGGTACCTTGTATCATTTTTTAAACACTATTATTTTCTCATTATGCGCTACCTACATATTTAGTTGACATTTTCTTGTTAGAAATGTTAAATGTAATGCTCTGATCACTCGTGTATGTAAATTATACAAAATTAAAAAAAACATTTTTTTCTCATGGTTGGGTACCGCGTTTACCTGGTCTCTGACTCTGAGCGCGTTTAGCTCGTCTTTGGTGGCTCGCAAATCGTACGTAGCTTGTTGACTAGCCTGTATCTTGGCAATAGACTTTTCCTTCAGTAGTTTCTGCTTTTGTAGCTCTAGCTCGAACGCTATTTCCCGTTCGTTCTTTTTGCGTGTATACTCTTGTATCTATGACAGAATAAATGTGGGAATTTCTTAATATTATTATCATTTATTTTTTATTTTTATTAAAACCCTCTCCAAAGTTCAAGTCTAAGTACGCCACTGGTGATAGCCTTTGTAGTTGGGTCATCGGGATGATTGGGTATTTATGCGCAGCAAACGAATTGCGTCCCGAAATCCCCTTTCCCACTTAATTTAAGAACTACATTAATTGAGTCCGAAGAATTTGAATGACTATTTGCGCCCAAAAATCCAATGTAAGTAAATTATTTCCCTTCCCGTTTAATAAGGACTTAGAACTGACAATACTTGTTTTAAAGCGCTATCTAGTGTATAAATTTGAGCTCAATAATTTGTCTGGAGGCACTAAACATCGAATTCTAAAGACAAACACGTTTTTATTTAGCTTTTTTAATATTCATTATTAGGTATTATATCTGATAATACCTAGGTATTGTATTGTAATATATAGAGTAAGATGTAAGAATTCATTAAACCATTAATGTGTTTGGTTAGTGTGATAGGTGATTGTGATGTAAAACAAAAGGATAGTAATATGTTTTTGTATCATGGTGAAAAAATAAAATAAAATCCTATAGAAACTTTTAAATTATTTAAAATCCCATTCACCAACAATCGCTTTTTATTACTGTTAGTGAGTAATGCCACGATATACCAAAAATGTTGTCCTGTGACGTTGTTCGTTGTTACATATTATATTATATCAATATCATACAATAGCTGATAATAATGAATACCTAACTTGGTTATTTAATCATACATCATTATATATTTACCTATATATTTTACATTGTATCTAAATATTGTTTATCGTTATTTTATATAAAAATTTTAAAAATTAAATTTAAAAATATATAAATATGGGTAAGGTTTGATTTGAAGTTTGGTTGTAATATTATATTATTATTTATACCCTAACATTTAAATGAAACACTTTTGATGTAAGTACCTACCTTTTATCGTTTTTTAGTACATAGATAAATTTATTTCATACTTTTCAAAATCCTGTTCGATAGATGATAGTCTAATACTCATATCGATTACGGATTGGTGAAAGTGTAATTTTTTAATCAGATAATCGGGAAACAGCTAGAATAGTCATATAGAAAAACCTGGACTCCTTTCGTATGTCAATAATTATCGAATTTTTTATAACTGGGATGCAATTCGTATTCCATATGCAGCCGGCATTTAAATGATATTCATAATAATACAATATAGGTATCTATACATTTCCAAGGAATGTTTATTTAATTACGCCATCTTGGAGTATCTAGTATGGTGCACACTTTTATTTGCGTATCCACACAGATCTCATTTTAATATAGTTTCTATATACGAAGGTACATATATGATATAAATATATAATATACTATGTATTATATATTTGTATGTGTAAATGTATATGTAGAGTGTAGGAACCTAAGTACCGTTTCCAACCACTACTATAATAATCGTTACCTGCAGCACTTCGACGTTATTCATCTCTTCTTCCAGCTTTTTCGAATCTCTTATCTGTGCATTGAGCAACATGTACTCTTTGCGTAGTTGTGCCTGTTTTTCCATTCTCGCCTTATAGCTTTCAGCCTCGTCGTGCCGGATCTTGTTCACCGCTTCCGCTCGAATCATCGCTTCCTGTATATACATGAATCAATATCGACGAGTATAATAGTGAGTTTCTCGTTTTCCATGAAAACGCGATCACGAAACTCCAATTTACGTTAGGGTTATTTAAACGTTTGAAAATATCATATAATTATAAATTTGTTTTAAAAACGTACCTATTTATTTAACAACTCTAATATTCCGATATTCGTTAACACAAAATGTCAACTACACATACCTCCGCCATCCTAGCCAACTCCATTTCTCTGGCGATCTCGTTCTCTTTTATTTGTTTCTCGACCTCAACTGCTTGGAATTTTTTTTTTAGCCTCTCGACTTCCGCTGCCTTTTCGAGCTCTTTAGCGGCCAACGCTCGTTCTCTTTCCATCATTTCTTCCATCCGACGTTCTTCTTCTTTCATTTCTTTTCTATAAAAACACATTGTGTTGGTAATTTATCCAAATTCCAACGTTAACATATAACATGAACTTTTTATAATTAAAAAACTTTTAAAACATTTGTTTTGGATTCAAGGGTGAGACGTAATTTAAAGCAGAAACTTATGAAGGAAATAAGTATGTAGGTTGAGAGATCAATTGGAGGTTTTCCTGTTCTGTCCTAATTCAATTCATAATTATATTACAGCAGATTCATATGTATGTTATTAGACTTAGACGCATTACTATAACTAGCTATTAATAATATTATTCACTGGATAACATTTTAGGTATTTATGCTGAATAAAGTTGATTATTAAAACAATGCTATTCTGCAAAATGATGTCAATTTGTATTTATAATATCATGAGTGGAACACAATTTGATTATACTGTTTAAATTATACTTTGATGTACCAATCGATATAACTTACCAGATAGATTTGCTAAAATTAAATAATGATGAAATAATAAATAACAATTTATAAACATAATATTACATTACATAAAAATGGACGATGAAATTTTGTCGCTAACCTATTACCTTTCATCGAGCATCAATGAAAGATAAATTTTATCTTTCATCAAAATTAGAAAGTTGATTAAAAAAAAAATTGTCAGGGGAAGAATTAAATTAAATTTAGTGTAATGTTTAAATGTTTTGTGAAAAAAGTCGGGAAAAAGTAAGAAAAACTTACTAGTTAGGTACAATACAAAAAGAAATATTGTACAAATTAGTAGAAAAATCCCGAAATGTACCTACAGTTTTTTATTACATCCATAGCAAAGTGTATCATTATTCATATAAAAACCAGGTACTATTAAAATATCAAAATATTACATATTGAACATATGAAGGACAAGTATTTTTTTTTATAGTTTTTCTAGATTTTAGAAAAATATCTACAAAATTGTTTATCGAGTAAACAAGAATAAATTAAAATCGGTCTATTTTATTTTATTTTTTTAAAACTATCTATATAAAGTTAATGATAAGGGAAGTTTTATAATTAATCATTATTTAACAACTATTTTTTTTTAATATGCTTATAATTATTCATAGAGTTTGGCAATTTTGCAACCCAGTGTGTTATAAAGTGAATTATAGGATACATCATATTTTGTAGTTGATATTGTAATTAAACGACCAATTACAAAATTACTATAAATAATTTTTTTTTTTGACTTGAAAGTTAAAATTGATATTTATTATGAATTCTGTGTTGATCGTCAGATAGAATAGTCGTAAATAAAATATTTATGTAAGGTTTTATAAAATAAATTAATATTATTTTAATCACTTGCTTATAGAAGATTCTTAAATACATACATAAATAATCTTTGAATAATAAAACCAATCTCAACTAAAATAAAAACAGTATTTAATTATAAGAAATATTTTCCACACAAAAAAAGGAATTAAATTATTAATGCGAAGCTCATATGAAAATATCATATACCCGTGCTCATCATTTACAATAGTACCTAGTACCTACCTACCTACCTCTATAGATTATAAATATATTTATACATAATATTTATTATTCAATATTTCAGAAGAACTGCAGCTATTACTTGCTACTCTTTTCTACATTTTACACACTTCAGTACTTGTGTACATACCGTATTATCAAATACTAATAATTAATGTATAATAATATAAACATAATTAAGTGCTATTATTTAGGTGTATACAATTGACATACTGAATAAGTTGTTTTTCAGCAATTTGAGCGTTTCTGATGGCATGGCACTTTGTACTTAATATTAGAGAGTTGCACTGTTTTATTTCATCTTCTTGATCTTGTCGCAATTGTTGTGCTCTGGCCAGAAGGTAATTTGACTTCTTATTTGCTTCATCGTCCAACTGTTAACAATCAATACTACTTTTAAGTATTATTATAATAAATAAAATTTAATAGTAATTAAGTTAGGTACCTATAGTTATTTTTAATAAACTAAAGATATAGCGGATATGACTACAGTAACTGCATAAAAATACTGGTATTATGTAAGATAATAATACTATAAACAGAAAAATAAATATATTTACGTTGTGCATTATTATATCGCAACCCGCTCATATTGGGTTACATGATTGTTGGTGATTACGATAAAATATTGTATCCGATTCGTCAATTTGTCATGCTTATTTGAAACCATGTGCCATTATTATTACTCCTATATATATTTAATATTGAATTAAAACAAATGAATACAGAACCGGGAATTGTGTTTGTAGGCCTTATTGAGAATTCGAAAAAAGTGAGCGGGGAATGAATGTAGGTAGTAGGATTTCGAAGTTAAATAACGTTCGTAATACTTTAAAAGAAGGACGTAAGCAGGAATTGACAATGATGGAAGCGTAAAAGGTAGAGTAATAGTTTCGAAACGTTATTAGAAAGTGCCTTTGCCGGTTGGAATTAATGTGGTATTTAGGATCATTTATCAAACAGTGATTTGTTAACTGGACCCTTTTATATATTATTTTAAATGATAATTTTCTGTTAATAAAATAATAAGTTATTCTATATTTTTAAGCTTTTCTAAATAGTAAATACTAATTTAAAAAAAAGTTTGAATGAGTTTAAAATATGTTACTTTAAGTAAATATAAGTTAAATTTAATTTTTTAATGTTTTTTGACAATTTTCAATATTTTTTGTATTTATTAGATCAAAAAAAATGCTTAAAAAATGAATATAAACCTCCTCAAACATTGTTAAAATATTACTTTAAAAATATTAAAAATACATAGGCACGACTTTTTTTTGTAAGCATTTAAAGTTCAAATTTCGACAAAATGTATTAAACTTACAAATTATTTTGAAGTTAAAAATACTTTAAATGTTTAATTTTTATAGCCAAGTATTGAAGATTTAAAACAAAGTTCTACGTAAGTAGATCATTCTGTAAACAAAAAATCTAAAACATATATAATATTATAAACACACTTTTTTAATAATTATTTTAATTTCTCTGGACGAAATTACATTTTAATACTAAGAATAACGATTTTAGTTTTTTTTTGTAATTTAAAAATATTATTCGTATTTACTTAAAACTTTTTAGTGTAGTTATATTATATTTTATACACAAGTGACATCTTCAAATATTTTAATCTAGTGTAGCTGGAACAATACCTTATAGTAATATAAATTACTTTAATCACAATAATATAATAAAATATACCTACTTGGTAATATAATAAGCTGACAGAATTCGTCCAGAATCGTTTTTAGTATACAGTGATTTTAAATCATTAAATTAAAATTTAACACATCCATTACAGTGACTCTCTAGAGACATCTAATGTGCAGCTGAGCGTTTCCCACTTAACTGATTTTTAACTTTTAAAGTTGTTTTTGATTGCTAGTTTAATTTTATTATTATATAAGGGGTCAACAAACCCAATAATTGGAAATCTGAATAATTGGGAAAAATTAGCAAAAAGTAGCTGGGAAACATAAAGCGCACGAACAACACCATTAAAAAAAAAATGTATTTTGATTTTTGTTGTAATCCAGAAAGGAATAACTTTAGACTTGACATTTACCTATACCAAATACTTTTCTTAGAATTGTCTCGTCAGGAAATCATTTAATCATAAAAAAATTGTTTGGTATTATGGTGTATACAATTATTATGTACCTATCTATATACAATGTCATTTAAAAATTATTCATACTAGTTTTAAGCTATGCATCTATGTATAGGTACCATGAAACTATTCACACCATGCTATGGCGTATGTTCTGTATTCTTCACAGAGAATTGTTTTTACATTTTTTGTATTATATACATATATTATTATATATATCAAAATACGTATACTCATACATTGTTATGTGCTATATAATCTCTGTTCTTTTCTTTTACCTAATAGTATTATTTAATATTTATTACCAAAACTACATAATTTGTTACATAACATAATATAATATTTTATAACACGATAATAGTAATGACCTATTTAAAAATAATAAATTATTAATAACAACATTTAATTTTGGACTCTGAGCGATATGTTTGTTTTTTTTGTGTTTGATTCTTGAGAGTTGAGCACACTTTTATTAACGCAGAAAAAATGCATTAATCTTCAATTGTGTTCCAATTGGTTGTTTCTGGATTCTGGTACAAATTGGATCTAATTTATTCTAGGGTTCCGTGTTTCAGTGTTGTAGGTAGATGATTTAAAATGTACCGGGAAATAATAAAAACTGTTCTGAGTAATACAATTATCTCAAATGTCACATTAATATATTGTTTATCAGTTACCTATATGGATTTTTAAAAATATCATCTAACACATAAGATTATTCAACATTATTTATTTGTTGCTTGGCGTTGGCACATGGTCTCCTTGATTGAAGTGACTCTTGACATTTGATATGATCTTATTGTATTTAATGTATTATTTTTTTAATTGATACATCACATTGATCTATTGTTCTAAACTTAAGCATTTAAAGTCCTATATATAACCGGATAAATTATATAGAATAACCATTAACCCTGTATACTATTTAGTATTTATTTAAATACCATATTCATTGATATAATAGTGTTTCATATTTATACGTATATATTATATGTATTATATAAGTGACTCTGACCTGTGCAAGTTGTTTCCCTTTAGTTCTAAGTACGTCATAGCTCTGTAGTTTTTGCTTCCTTGCAGTGCTTTCACTTTCCAGCCTCTCTCTGTCGGCCATTAAGTCCTCGACTTTCTTTCGTCGATCTTCCGCGGTTACGACTACAGCTTTGTTTTTTAACCTCTTGAATGTGCTTCGGTCAATTACTCGACGGTCTGGTATGGCCATGAACTTTTGTTTTCCTATTTTGTCCAATTTACAAATTTGTGAATTTTTCCTATCACGACGATCAGCATTATTCTCAAATTGTCCTTCAAGATTTTTGTCAGGTATAAAATACACCGGTTGTTTGAACTTAATGTCACGTTCCGAAATACTTGAAAGATTAGATGCCAACGATGTCATGCGGCGTTTTTCCGCATGAATATTTTCAACTGAAATCATTTCGCAACAAATTTGTTTTGAAATGCCTTTTCACGTACTAACTATATTGCTTATTATTAGTTCTGATGTAAAAAATTGGCAATGATTTTTTTTTAAATCTTACGATAGATATTTTAACATTTAAAAATGTAGTACGATTATTGTTTTATTATTCATATCATATTAGGTATGTGTATGAAAATTATCTTGTCAGTAGACTGGCTTAATATAACTATTCCAATAAGTATATAAGTTTGTTTACTCGGTCGCTAAGGTTGTTTCCTGAGAAACGCCAATTTTCAAGTTTACTGAACAAACACTGCATGAAACATAATATTATTTCGATGATATGTTTCGATTATTATTATTTGTCCACTAATAATAATAGTAATTATTATGTAATAATTACTGCAAAAACTAAAAATGTTGGAGCACTTACGCTTTACAGAACGTATTCAAATCCAATAAGTTTGTGTATTTTAATTAGTCTATACCTTGGTAATGGTTTTAAAAACTAATTATTATACCGTATCAATAAAATAAAATAATAAAAAATGTTATTAAGTAAGTATTTAGTATAGATTATTTTCCATCCATATGTTTTGTCAATTTTTTTTTAGTAACCCACGGTTACGGATGATATTAGGTGTCCTGATTCATGGAAGATTTAATCCTAAATAATCATTGCAATTAAAAATGTTCTCACCTATGTTATTCCTAGATACAACAAATTATTTTTGTTGTAATAGATATACTCTGTGGTCTGTGACTTATCACGTGGTTTATTTAATATTATTGAAACTTTTTGTTAAAAATAGTCTTTTTTTTTAATTTGAGAAATAAATGTCTAATTTTTTTGGTTTTTTTTCTTGTTCTAAATTTTATTAATTGAAATATTGAAAATTATTTTTTCTGACATCTGGCAAATGTAAAAATTCTTTAATAGATATATATCTCCATTCTCAACTAAATATTTTAATTATATTATATAATGTAATCTTCATTTTTCACTTTGTATGATGATAACATTAAAAAAATATATTTTAATCACCATCAGAAATTTTCCTTTTTGAAAAAATATTGTATATAATATAATATTACATAAATTATGCTTATATGTGCTGAAAATAATTCTAGAATATATTTTTAAATTATAGCAATGTATTTCCTGATTTTTCTATAAAATTATCTTATATACCAGGTAAAATCAATATTAATTACTTTCACACTAATTTTCATACTGCAACATGTTCTTGGACAATAAAATGGGACTTCGAAAAAAAATTGTTTATTGTCACTTTTTACATCTAGAAACGAGTAGCAATTCAATTTATTAAGTTAAAAGCATTCTAAAACCTTATTTGACTTAAATATTCAAATTTTGTTGATTGGGTGTTATGGTTTTCCATTTAAAATGATAGTTACTTTCCGGCTTTTAGCAATTATTATTTTCTACAAAACTATGAAACTGCATATAAAAAAAACAAAACGTAGTTATACTCACTTTTACATTTAGGTTGGAGCACAAAATCTGACCAAAGATATAAAAATTTACTTAATTTAGAAATATTTATGCACATTTTTCATAAAAAACAATTTAGATAAATATTATAATTATTAAAATATCCAGTTATTCAATCAACATCAATCAGTGTTTGGAAATAAAAAAGTATTAAGACTTATTACAATCTTAGTTGAGATTTCGTTGATCAATACTATTGTAAAATGCAAATATAGAACCTAGTAAAGTCAATTTAGATAATGGCAAGACCTACCTATAATAATACAATGACTTTTGTCTTTTAATACTTTCATTATGATTTTTATATGCTAGACGAGGTTAAAAAATACGTTTTTGAGAATACAAATTGAAAAAATATGATTAGAGCCTATAAAAAATTTTTTTTTTAATTTTCCTGAAATTTATCATTTAAATATTAGGTACAAAAAATTAAATAGGAAATAGGAAATGTTAAATCTTGTGGACTCTATATTTAAAAACAATTTATAATTCATTAAAAATAGTGCCTAGTATTATATTTGCACTCAAGTTATTGTAAATAAACTTAAAAAAAGCTAGTTATTTAGTATATAGGTACCAATTGATTAGGTTAGGTAGGTTTTCTTTAAAAATGTTTTTGTTATTTGTACGAGTGAAAATACCAGAAAGAATTCATTGTTCACTAAAATATTCCCTTCTTTCATTCTCTATTCTTTCTTGTTTTTTTTGTTTTCACAGTTTCACTCAATCCAGATGGAAATGCTACCCTTATGTTCATTGTACATGTAATATGCACATAATTGTTTCATTCACATGGTACTATGAACAATATTCTTCACGATTCCGTTTTTCATCATTTAATGGTTTTCATCAAACAAAAAAGCAAAATCTTAAAAAAATTCTCATGTTTATATCTTTTATAGGCATACAATAGCTGTTTTTTTACATTGAAAAAATTTTAATCAAAATAATCGTATTGTAGGCATACCTAACAAAAATTATTTACAAAATTGAAATTCATAAAAATATAAGTTTACGTGATATAAAAAAAAATTAAAAAATTGAATGTTTTGTTATTGTTATTGAACTGAGTGAGTGATATATTATATATTACCTACATAATATTATGTTAAATTAGTTTTTTTATTTGTTTAGTATAATAATAGATAAATAAAATTTGCTTTAAATGCATTTATAATTTAAAATAAATAAAAATTACAGTTTTACATTTTTAAATATAGGAGTTACCTACTATCTATTAATATTATTATAGGTACGTGTATATTTCGTTTATGTAATCTTTTTTTGTGTTTTAATCTCCACATGAGGACGGGCTGTTTTCATATTGGTTACTTACTGTCATGCAACATCGTCGTCCATCAATGTCCTGTGGGCGGACGTGCAAACAATTTTTGTACAAACACTTTTTAATTATTATCCGAAGTTGACGTCGAGATCCTTCCCCACTATGTAAGTAGAGCTATATAAATACTTACATTGCGTACTTAATAGTACCTACGCTATGTTGTTTTCCATCAATCGATTTGGTTCAAAATATTTTTTTTACTCTTCAATAGATATCATTTGAAAATTGTTAACAATAATTTTTGGTTTTCTATGTACTGACATTTAAATTTTTTGCAAATTATATTTGATTTTTTCTATGTTTTCTGGACTTCTGGTGTACCTATGCAAATTTTAGTTCAACAATTAAAATTATTTTTAATGCATTTAATGCCTTAACACGATTACACGGAATTTGCGTTAAATGCAACAGTTCGTGATGTCGGCTTACTTATCGTCTAGAAGCGCCAAAGGTATTTCTCACACCAGTGAACCGTTGCTAAGCCCATTAAATAGGTATAGTCGAGTTCGGTCGACCGTCAACTATAAGCTTTCCTATATGCCTTTATATTTTGCTCTGCTGTCCTCTGTATCAAGTCGTTAACCTTTGTTTTGTATAGTATATACTGAAATGCTCATTGTATCTGTATGCTTCAAAATGTATATTAATATAAAATTATATTTTTATTTATGATTGTTATAATATTAATAATTAAACATATTGAAAATATATTACAATTTTAATCATACGTTTCTTACCAACTACCTACCTACTAAGTAAAATGTTAGATACAGTAGTAAATACTAACTAAATTATACCTAATTTTTAGTATACTTCACCATATTGGAGAATAACTTAACCTAAATATAAACGTCAATATTGTCATTATTATGTATTATAGTATCAAATAAGTGCGTACATGTGTAATGTGTACTTAAAATAGTCATAAAAATGTAGTTTAGTTTTCGTTTTTTTAAATATAGTCTACGACTATTATCATTCCAATAGATACGAGTTATACATTGGTTTGTATTTGCTTAATACATTCAATTAATGCATAAATTGTATTAAAAAATGTAAATCCATTGTGTATAGGTGGTACCTATAGACGTGGCTACCTATTAACGTACGATATATGTTCTTATATCGTAGAAATGAAACGTCACTGCAGTAAGTAAATAAGAGAAAAAAATATTTGATATATATTTTTTAAATTGAATTATTATTAAATTTGGCTGTCTTTAAAATCAATTGCGGGTTTTATTTAAGAGCAGTGGCAGCGAAATAATTTATTTGAACACCAATAAAATTCGTTTTGATCACCTATAATTTTTCCTTATTTTAGTTTTGTTTTGATAAATTAGAACAATGACTTAAAGTGAATCGTTAATATTGTGTAGTTAAACGAGAAATATACTCCATTGTTAAAACTAAATTACAGTGAAAATCGATTTATAATTAAGTTATAGTATAATATATATTATATACACTATATACATATAACATGAATATTATGCTTTATAAAATTTTATGAAACTGTCAAAACTGCTGTGTAGAAATACTGTAATCCACTAAACATTTTATTAATTCATTTTAATTATATCATATAGACTATAGAGTCTTAAATTTATTAGGAAAAATCAATTTGTAGTATGTATACATATAATATTTATTATTTATGAAGTCTCTATTATTAAACATTGAAACTCAATAAATATCTGAAATTGTTTTTTTTGCAATGCTACTAAAGGGTTAAGTATGAGAGAACGGGTAATGTGAACACTATCCATTCTATTGGGTATATATCAAAAATATCATTCATTAAACGTTTATTTCGTGAATTACTCGGGTAATTTGCTCATTATCTATGGGTGAGTAGGTGAAGTAGGTACATATTTCTATAAAATGTACGATAAAATAACAATTAATAATTTAATAATAATCTAAAAATCAATTTTTTTAATGTATGATTTGGTTTCTGCAACTCGAATGACCAGATACATATTTAGAGATTTGTTGATCTAGGTTATGATGATTTCCAAATCTCTTATCTCACCTGAAAATAAATCAATACTTATTATTTATAAAAACAAGCGACAACGCAACATATGTTTTATAAACAGTGTTTGTTGATAATTGTTTATAATCAAGAGCGTTATAAAATATATCAAATTATATAAAAATTAAACAATTATTCTTGAATTAGAGTCTCAATTACGTAGAGATTTTTGATTGGCAAATGCATTGATTACATCATCATAATTAAATTTATTGATTAAATCTGACTAAATTATTATAATTACCGAAGAATTTAAACGTTCCTCGGTTATTTTGGATGTATATAACAAAGTTTAATGAAAAAGACCTAAACAATTGATTCAAACGATTTGGTATTGGAGAATGGAGAGCAAAGGACTATATGAGGATGTCAGATCACTATGCATTTTCTCATCTGACCAACGAGTATCATAGCATTAAAGCAAATTTGCATTCAGCAGAACCGACCTTGTGTAGTTATCTTTATAGTACCTATACTAGAATTAATTTATTTGCTATCAAACTTTAAGCTAAGAACATTACTTATCTGTCTCTATAGTACAAGAGCTTCGTACGTATCATTTTAATATCAAAGTTAATTATTAATATTTTTAAATTTTAATAATTTACATCCTTGCTTATCTCTTGCATACAATTTTCACAGCCCCATCATTGTCATCCCTACCTCAAATTTACTCATTGTACATATTATAGTATAGATTGTCAATATTCATTAAAAAAAAACTTGCATACAATTTGAAATATATTAAAAATACCAACTTTCAAATGATTGTCTGTTTGATTGCATAATCTGAAGTGTTTGAGTGGTTTAATTTTAATGTGTTGGCTATTGTACAACATATTCTGTTAACGATTGCCTACCTATCTTTATGATTGAAAAGAATACAGGATATCTATAAGTTCCCGAATTAATAAGACTTAATACTTAACACCCTAGCCACAGCACATTGGCTAATGTATAAATTAGCTTGATGATGTATACATAATATATATTTAAGGTAGATAACGTAACACTGACGTGTTCATATGAATATGGCTTACATTACCCGGATACAATGTACACTTCCCGTTTTTGGATTTTACCCGTAACAAATAGGGATAGAATTTTTATTTCTGTTTCCTTGTACAATTCAGCTTATCGATATTAGTTTCCTCCGATTTAAATTTCAATTAAAACGTTTATTTTATAATTCTATGATTTTTATATAGTTGTACAATATCGATTGAATTGTTTTTTGATATCTAATTAAATAATAAAGGCAATTTTTCTTTTTTTTTCGATTTTGTGTATTCTTACTAACATTTTAACAATTTTTTTTTATATATCTATACGCCATACTTGCAGGATAATCGTTCATGTGTTTCATTAGGTACTCGTCGTTACACTTTACACTTTTCACATACTAACGAAGTATTTTTATATTGATGAACAATATTATTGACTTGTTGGCTATTGTTGAATTTTAAATTTTAAATCGGTTTGTACCTATATAAAGAATATATAACGATTAGGTATTTATAAAATTTTCAAGAGATTTTGATATTACTTTTGATATCTAATATCTTAGAAGATTTTTAGCGATTTTGATTGATATTTAAAATTTCAAACTCGATTTCAAGTCTTGTATTATTTACATAATATAATATTGTATATATTTTATATAAATGCATACTAGCTGGTAAGTACCTATTATTTATTCAAAAATTCAAAACTCGACAGTAGAAGCTTAACGTACCTATCAATGTTCAATTTGAATACATTATTTTCAGTTTGGAATAAAGTAATATTCTTATATTAAGGTATTATAATGTATAGACTAAGCTATTTTATACACAATTATTACAAGTCTACATCTGTATGATAACAGTGATAAATAATACGTTTTTTGTCGATGATGACACGAATACGAGTTAGGGTCTTCTTTTAAGGTCAGTCTCAAACAAGCATGGTCAGTTCTGGTCATACACATCGTATAATATATATTACAATATCATATTAGTATAAAAATGTTCCTTTTAAAATTAAAAACACTTTTTTATAGTGTAATTTAATTGAAGGTAAATATGTAGATCATAATATATAAAGTATAATATAATATATAATAATACTATACAGGGTTATTCAAAACGAATCATATGGTGCTCTGCACCTGGCTCCCTGCTATAAGTCACCTGACATGCCATGTGACGATTATTCTTTTGAAGATGTATTAAAGATATACTGTGTATGTACCAGCGGCTTGGTGAACCTATGATGCCTATACCACCTTATCGGTTCTAATACATTATGGTGAGAAATAATGTTAAACAAAAATTAAAATACATACAGTTGTATAATAATTATATCTATTATAATATTAAGGTGTTAAGGCACTGAAATATATATAGTATAAATTGTGCATTATAGCTTATAAATTATAAGTCTTCGCCACACCACTGGTACGCATCACTAATACCATCAAACATAGAGGAAATAATAACAATTAGCGGAGTCTTCAATTACATCACGGATATGCATGGAATGTATTTGAGTTCCGACAGGATATATATTAGATGTTATGACCATTAGGTACCTACCATTAAATATTTAAATGCATTTGAAATTTCTAAATGCATTTTGAAATATTATCCTTATTTATTTAATTATATCATTTTATATTACTCTGTATACCTAAAAACTAAAAACCTATAATCGTTTTATATTGGATGATGAATTGTACTTCGAACAACCTTGCAGAGTATTTTGAAAATCTCGAGGACGGGACGTACACCTACTTACGTGCAAAGGGGTGTACCGCAGTTTGGCGTGGTAGTATAGCGGATGTCCGCGGAGCACGGTCGGCGGTGGATCACGTGCGAGTATACGTCGGCGACGGCGGCGGCGGCGACCGACGGGGGTTGACTCAGTGTTGCTCGGGAGGATAATGTTGCGGCGGTGTACACTACTACTACAACAACTACTACTACCACTACTACTTCTACAAGTATTACGACTAGACGGGACTCCGTGACGATCTCCATCGCGACCATGACGCTCGTCTTCGCCATCCTCGTCGCGTTCGTCTCCGTTGTCGGCTGTCACACGTGTAAGTTTAATAATATACACTATGGCTATATTATTATAATAATTGTGTGTGTGTGTGTGTAGTGTTAGAATTATATTTATAATATTATCGCACATAGTGTACGATGATGCTTTTTATTTTTGATTTTTTTATTAGAGTACGCCTTACAAATTATTCATTTTTACCAAACAAAGTAAATTATGTAACTGTCTTATAAGTTATAAAAATAATATCTAATATTATGAAGATTGATTTATTTTTTCATTTGACATATTTATTCACTTTATTTGATGCGTAATAAACAAATCAAAACCCTATCTATATTACTCTCACACAAATTGATTTAATTCTTATTAAAAACTGCCATATATGACAACAAATTATATTTATCAGAGGTTTACGTATTTTTGTATATAATACACCAATCAACTTTATTATTACCATATGATATCAATTTTTCAATATGTCTTATTGGACGTAAATATAGGTTTATAGGTTGTTGTAAAAAATGAATTTTAATACTTGGGGTAGATCCAACTCATATGTTTTGATCAATTTCCCACGTTATAAATATATGTTTTCATTTAGTCAGAGATGCGCTTTATGCATTAACATATCATGTACTTGACTGAAGTTTTAATTCAATTATTTCACAAACTATATAGATTGAATTAAACATTGATGAAACGATTATGGATAAACTATGATTGAATTATTAATATAATACAGTGTTCCTTTATAACGTGCTCCTATTTTTTATTTAAACTCCTTAAAATATTACTATCTGGAACAATGGAAATAATTTACCTATATGCATTTGCCACTCAATAATAGGATAATTATGTTAAGGTTTGAAATAAAACGATAAAGTAAAGCGATTGTATCTAGTTACATTATAATACTATGGAAATTTCAATTGCGTGTTTACTATGTGTGTAAAATTGAATTCATCTTGATTTCATAAAAATTTACACACATTTAGCTATTTAGGTATTATAAATACAAAAATAAGTATGATACTAATTTTTAATTTATTTTGTATTTATAATATCTAAATAGCTAAATGTGTGTATTTTTTTAAGTAATCGAGATGAATTCAATTTTACATACAATATAGTACACACACAATTGAAATTTCATATTATTTGGAAAAAAACCATAGTATTATAATGTAACTGGATACATATGTGAATTCCACACAAAAGTATTAATTTAGAGATAAAAAAAACAATTCTCTTTTATTTTTAGAATCATATCGTCTTATTGTAAGATATTTTAATATTAAAACGTTCAAATGGAATAGTCTTCAATTTTTACATTTCAAAACATCGCGTGTTTTAAAACAACAACATTTAATTGGATTATGTATGGTTATAAAATAAATATAAATACCTTACTCCCAGATTGTATAATATGATTAATTTTTTACGATTATCATTTGTTGAAAATATATATAATTTCAATTTATTACTTCTTATTTAAAATGTTCATTATTACATTTTTTTATAAACAGATCATTTAAAATAATTTAGAGAAAATGTATAAGTAAGAAATAAACGTGCAAAGTAAAAAAAGTGATTTTAAAATAAAATGTTGAAAGTATGCGTTTAAAGGTATAGAAAATTTATAAAAAAATTAATTATTTATAAAAATTAAAATGTAAAAATACTATAAAGATATTGATTGCTGGACATTAGTATCGTTTTACTGTGTTAAATGTAGCATATAATACCTGATATCTAGTGCGAAGTGTTAATATATTATTATTTTACCTTTATAAATAATGTCAAACTATGGAAATTAATTAAAAAAGGTTTAGTTTAAACAAGAAATGTTTGTGTACAAAATTGCAAGGTTATCTATGTATTTATATTTTTCCTTTCCATGGGTTAGGCAATATTTAAATTCTTAAAAATATTTTATGGTAAATAATAATAAGTAGGTATTATTGTATTCTGCCTCAAAACATGATATATAATTTACTATTTTAAAATTTTTAAATACAGGGGTATCAATTGAAGGTATGAGTATATTATAATTGAAAAGTGTAAGTACGAGCCGAAAAAATGTAATATGTATACTTTAATTATCGTTTATTAGAGTTATCCGCCAGTTTATGTTGGGTTGGATATTTGTTTTTAAATGTTAATTATAGGTACTTATGTAATATAGAAAACTCGAAGTATTATTATTTATTACCAAGTATTTTATGGAAGAAAAAACAGACTTTTTTGCTTTGCTATTATTTATACATCAATATGAATTTCAAAAAAAGATAAAAATATGTTTTGTTTAGGTAGTTCTTAACAATCTCACTTCGATCTATTTGATATATTATTTAGAATCCAGTATTTATTAAAGTATACAATTGTACTTCGAAAATATAGTAAATACCAATGTATTATTTGTTCGTTAATTTTAAATTGCCGTAGAAAGCAGGTTTGTTTTTAAGCTTGTGAAATAGCTTTTTTAGTATACCCAAATTTGTTTTAAGGTTTTATATATATGTTCAGTAAACATGTACAAATCTGTTCCAAAAGTCATTTTTTTGTGTGGACGCAATGTAAGGGTTTTGAAAATCGTGTGTGAATTTGACACTATCGTTTTAAATTGTTTGGACTGAAACCAACGGACGATTTACTGTTTATTTTATTGGTTTTGAAAAATAGACAGAGAAAAAGATATAGGGCACAATGCCAGTCCTAACCTAACACCTAACCTTACTAACTATAGAATACTAACAGTCCTTTTTAAACCTTTTTTTTTACCTACAATCTTCCCGCTTGAATGTTGAAAATTTGATTTTTATCGACGAGGGTAAAAGAACCCCACAGATTTAATCCAATGGATAACACAGGCCACAGACTTATTATATATTATACATCACAAAAAGGTATCTAGATCGCCGTACCGTAGTAGGTACAACAAGTACAGACTCACAGTACGTAAAGGGCAGTTTCACAATATTAAATAAATTATTAAAACAAATTTTGTTTTGTAATTATTCTTTTCTAAATTTACAAAAAAAAAAACAAAAAATTCTTAGAAAAATATTCTTACCTGCAGATTTTTTTTACTGCATATTGTTGTCATTTGTATTGATAAAATGTTGAATGTCGTATAATGTTATAATTTATTCATAATATTTGATTTACAATTTGTACTTAAAGTTCTTATTTATTGTTTTTGTTTTTATAAATATTTTTGAAACTTTATTAATAACTATCATTATCATGCCAGTATACTGTATAGGTATACAAATGAGTTGTTTTACTCTTAAATTGTTTAGGTACAAAATGATTGTAATAAACTATTTATGTAGGTACCACTATATAAACTATATAGTATATATGTTACCACACTACATATAATATAAGTGATGACAATCATCTGCAATAAACACGAAGTACAAGTGGGTTTTTTATTATACCCAGACACCACTGTCCATGACATTTTCCTAAATACTTATTAAATAGTATAGTGGTCTTGTCGGAAAGTATTTGACTTTAATATTACCTGCAGTATAATATTATTGAAAAAAAAATGTCGTGGTGGCGTATATCTTTCTTATAATATACCATATTAAATTCGCGTTATGACTGCAGTATTATTACTTTCATTGATTCATTCAATAATATTTGTTTTACCTAAACTATACTAAGCAGTCTTCTATGATTTATCAATAGTAATTATTTAATTGTAAACATTATGATCCTTTAATTTTTTTAGTAACATTTTAACATATGCATAAAAGTTTAGCAAACGTAAAACGAGTGAAGAAATTGATCAATGTGATAATTTGAGTAATTTCCCCCTACAGAGCTATATATCTTAATAATAGATAGGTACCTACTTTATTTGCGTAAGAAAAAAAACCTTGTAGAATTAATTAAATTTATATCTCTATTTTCTTCAAACATTATGTTATATTTAAAAATTAATCAGTAGGTTATGTCATTTATATATGTTCACCATTTTCTTCTCTATATTTTAGTATACTATTCATTATAATTTATAATTATAACAGGATCATTGTAGACAATTTTTTTTTGTTACTATTCAATTAAAGTTATTCTTACTCTTTTAGTAGATATGGTTTAAAAATATAATTAATTTAAGTTAAGAGGAATTCTTTATATTTTGTGCCTATAAAAACGTTATTATTATTAATATGCTAGACACCTCCGCGCTTAGCTAATTATTTATTAAGTAAATTAATTTGATAAAATCACTTTTAATTGAAATAATTGAATGATATATAAAATGTGAAATAAGCGATGGCAATAATTAGGTATTATATTAAAATTTTGTAAGTTGGTTAGATACCGATTTTAGGTATTTTTAATCGATGTGAAAAATGAACGAACTAAGAAATTAGTAGTCATAATTTTTTTAATATAATTAGTTTTTGTTATATAAAAATAAATAGTTACTAAATTAATAAATATGTAAGTATATTAATTTTCCAGTCAATATAATTTAAAATGGTACGAAATACGTCAAGTCTTTATATAATATACATATTATATGTGTGTAGAAGAAAACACCGTTATTATATTATGTTGGTTAAAAATATATAAATTATTTTTGTAAAATACTAATATCTAAGAGATAATAATTTCAATTTCTCTATCATATCGTTATTTTTTTTGAAAACTATGTTGGTTATTTTCAAAACAATATTTTAAATTGTTTAAACGGAAGGCTAAAATAATATGTATAATATATTTTATCTAACTGTTTAAAAAGTCCGTAATATATTGATAACATTACAAAAGACTTGTCAAAACATATTCATTTTATGTCCCTGTTCATTCGGTTATCATATTTTATTCCTCTTGTTCGTCTAACTAAGAGTATAAAGAACAATACATCACAATTTATTTTATTTTTTACAACAGGCTTGTTCATCAATAAAAACACATCAACATTTTTTTTTTTTAAATGTATATATTGTATTTGTAATCGGTCTCTTTGTGTTCACTGAAGCTAATGATTATTCACTGATTTGTATATTATACTCGTATATACAATTACACGAGTCCCATACAAATATATTAAATGTATAATAGTCAGATTTAGAAAAACTAATTAATTATAAATTGGAAAGGCTGAAATATAAATTTAATTGTACAATCCATAAATTTGATGCAATAATAATTTATAATACAACACACACATATAAGATTGAAACTGAAATTAAAATATCATTAGATGGAAATATAGAATTATAGGATGGTGTGACTTAGGTATTTTTGTCTTGACTAAAAAGCTAAATTTTAATTGTTGTAGTATAAAATATTAGAACAATGAAAACTATTCTTATAAGTTTACCATTGTGTAAAATAGCTGTTAAGGATTTCTTTTATAATTTATTGAAGTAATGCGCAGACATATGTCTGTTTTGTAATAATCGATTAAACCACATTATAATTTGTTTTTACTATAATATTATGTTCAATATAGACTTGCCAACGAATGAAATGGCCAAAAGATCGTACCAAAGCTATACACCGTACAATGGCACAACGGTGCAATATTATCTGGATGACGTTGACGACATTGATGATGAAGACACAGACGAGGACGATGTGAAAGTCGATGATGATGATCGGGCCTACAAAAATCCAAGAAAGCTACCGTCATCTGAATGTCCCAGAAATGAAGAGCAAGCTGCATTCATGGTATTAATTATTTGATACTATGCTAAGCAATATTTACATATTTTGAAATATAGGTACTTCTATCAGTATTTATCACATGGAAAATTAAGTAGGTTGTATTTTTATGGCACTTAGCATAATTATATGACTATTAGTGTCACAGATATGACGATGTTGTAACAAAGTAAAAAAAATATAGCAAACAATGTTTTTATGAGTTTTTAAATTTTGAATTTTAATACTTTAAACTTGGGGTACATAAATCTGTAAAAATGATCTTGATAATATGTTGTTAAGTTATTGATAACATTGTATATAAGACACATAAATAATTATTGTCAGAAGACAAATATTTTAAGTCGCATTCTGAATTTTATTTCTGATTGATGTAAGAAGCGCATAATAAAAATTTAAACCTATATTGTGTACCTACTTCTTAAAATATTTTATGTACTATACGCACATACATACGTGAAGAAAAAATAGGGAAAGATGATGATTTGCTGTAACAGCGTATATTTCGAAATTGGTACATCAGGTTTACTAAATAAACCCCATTTTCTTTCTTATATGTTTCGTGTAGTTTATTATAATAATTTAAAGTGATTATTATTATTAAGATATTATCTATGCATCATCAATCAATTATCATATTTTATTATTCTTTGAACTTTCAAAATAATTTAAAGAATCGGTTAAATAACCATTTAATTTTAGTTTAGTTTAATGTTGAATCTCATAAAAAATAATTAATTGTCTTCATTTTGTTTACATAATTTTTACTTAATATGTAAATTGTATTAATTTTTTTTATTCTTGGTACAGCATCAATTATTAGGTATTAGATAACAGTAAAATAAATATTAGCTACATATAAATAAATACAATGATTTTTTTTGATTGAGTTGTACATATCAATAAATTTTAGAAATGTGATGGTTTTGTTGTTTTTGATTGAGCTAAGGGCTACAAAGGGGTTGTCAGATATTCCTGGGTTTTTTCTATTAACGTGTATAAGAATTAGTGGAACAAAAATTTGAGTTTATTTCAAATTACAATCAAACATTTTTTTCACTTTAATGCAGGAAGGCATTTTTGTGTATTTGTTTTAAAACTTTATGATTGTATCCCTTATTTTCTTGAGTCATAGAAAGTTAATTCTTAAAAATGAAGCTTTGAATAAAAAATAAAACATTTTATTTAAACTTAAACACCATTTACAGTTAGGTACTCTCCTTTTACTCTATTTTACATTCTATTTTAATTATAAATCGTATCAAGACCGATTACAATATTAATTTTGCTTATACCTACTGATAATTTTCTAATTTAAAAATATCAAAGTGAAAAACTAAAATAAATTATGATTTATGAGTTAAACCATTGATTATATATTGTATTAACTTAATGGCCAATTGTAGATAAATAATTGAAATATTATTTCTAGAGTTAAAGTTATAATCTCATTTTATTTCATAGAAACACTATGTTCGACATTTATAATAGAAATAATTATATTACTGTCATGAAAACAAATATTTTTGATATTAGTTTATTTTTATTTATTTTTTATTAATTATTTGTAGATAAAAACAAGTCTGTTGATGAATTCTGCTAACGTTCATGTATAATATATACCAATATATAGTTACATCAATTTATTTCTAAAATTATTCTTTAAGAACTTGTATACAAACAGATAACAATTGAAGTGCTTATTAAATTGTTCATGTTGGCTTAGTTTTTGTTAAATTCATTATAAAACAAAGAATACACAAATAACAACATTATATAGGTGTATTAATATCATTTCTTGATATTGTTGTACTTCAAAATAAAATTTGCAATTCAAAATTAAATCGTAAATATATTTTAAACTTATTTGCTGATCGGAATTTTAAATTTTCATCTTGTATTATTATTTTAAGTACTTAAGATTTCACAAAGGGTTTCTATTATAGATTTACATTTTACATTTATATTTTATGAATTTCATTACAAAAATGATGTTTGATATAAATTAACTTTTTATTTATTATTAATTTTATAAAAAGTTTATTGAAACTTTACAGAAGAAACCAGACGATAATAATTATAAACGTTTCGGCTAATTTTATTTCACATTTTTTTCTCCATGTTGGCGCTGTGACATTTTCACAAAGTTTGGTCCCTCAGATCATTTTACCTATCTAATATTATTGACTCGCTGTACCCATAATAGAAAATAATCAGCAATTTACAAACTATCAGCAACATTTTAAGTAGTTTTTATTATACTTTTAAAATTAAATCTAAAATTAAACATTTATAAAAAAAGTAGTCCCTAACCTAGGAATCTAAAGATAAGGATAATTTATATTTTAATATTTAAAACACCAAGTCTGAACAATCTAGCAGTATTTATTATGTTGATAGTTACATTCATTTTATTGATGTATTTTAGATTCTGAGCGGAGCGATGAATGTATTGATTTTACAATGATGTGTATTTTTTTTTTATTTTTTTTTTTTTTTTTTTTTTTTTTTTTTTTTTATTT
>PVMI01018947.1:0-20749 GCA_008528875.1 Aulacorthum solani
TTTTAAGTAACTTATACTACAAACCCACCCATACCGTTCTACACATTCTGTATTGATGGATTAACTATAATAAGAATAATATATGATACCTAGCTATAACAATATAATAATTGATAATAAAATATATCCTTAGAAATGGAGTCTGATCACTCTCTGCTCATAATCATTTTTCGTGCCTATGCAATAATTTATTGTTGAATTAAATTATCACACTCATTACAGCTACCAACCCAATGACGAAGTACACTCGAAGTCTTACGGCAGAGCAAATTCTTCCGTTTTTTTAAGAATTAATCTATGATCAATAATGATAGATGGTTAAAACATAATCATGTCCGACATTAATAAATTTGTTTTGGCAATTTAACAAAGTGATCACTTTTAAACGCAGACGTATAGATTCAGCATTTCAATTTGTTGGAATTCATTCAGAAGTGCATATGATGTATAAAATATATAAAATAATAAAATATAATTAACTAACAAAGAAAAATAAACAGTGTCAAAATAATATAATTAATAATTATTATGGATTCGGAGGGGGATTATGCTCTCCGTGTTTAGTATACTCGCTCCTGATTATTCGAACAAATACATCGTGACTCGTGAGTATTAAAAGTCGAATTAAATTTTTACTATGACATACAATTATTAGAACAATGATTAATAATCTAAAAATCAAATCGTTTATAGAATTACTGAATTTCAACTAGGTATATATTATTCCGTTAGTTAACTATTCAAAGAAGTTTTTAATTTAAGCTCGTAATACATTGCAAATTGCAATAGGTAATCTAATCAAATTTCAAATTTGTTTAACAAGCTAATGGAATATGTGTAGGTACATACTACATATTATACATAATAATCATGACATGAGCATAAAACGAAAATGTGAAATTTATTAATTTTAAGTTGGCTTAGACAGACAAAACGGGAGAAAAAAAAGAATCAAGCTATACTTTAGAAGTGAGGTGAGTAGGAGACCATTGTTGTGAGGATGCAGGCAGGTGTGTTTTATAACATCTGCCAACTGGTTTGGTTCACCTTACAAAATAATATAATCAACAATAAAGACCTACTTATAGCTACTTCATACGGTGTAACTGCTGCTGCCTAGTGTAAATTCGATAAAACGTTACAAAACTTTTCAAACCAGGCCAAGTATTATTAGTTCCATTCCATTTCAATCAATTTTATTCTACATAGGTACAAAAAATATTTAAATGTAATCGAATAAACCTTGATATGAGAATTTTCAGTATGAACAGACCGAAAATGGTTGTTTTGTTCGAATTTAAAAAATTTAGTTATCTTATTAACATAATATATATAAATATAGAATATCACGGACACCCAGTCATTCCAAGACGTTCCAAATCCTTTACCAGTTACATCGGATGATAGGGGTCATACTCCTCAGTACATGGAAATTATGACATGCCATTATAACAAATTGGTGTTTATAATATTTAAATAAATGGCAAACAAGTTCAAATACCTATCAACATAATTAAAATTAAATGTATACATAGTATAAAATAGTACATGTATATATATAGATGTATATTAAATTGGAACAATGATGAAAAATTATAACAGGTCAAGTTTACCCGAGCCTATAAATGTAATTCATCAGGAAATTGATTCGAGCATACCTATTTTTTTAAAGTGCAATTTCATCTTAATGATTTGTAATTTAAACTAAATACAATGAATTATTTACCTTGAGTTATATTTATATTGCATTATTCTGGAGATAATCTCTAAAGTGTACAACTTTTGCTAAATATACAGCAGATATGCAATAACCAATAAACAACATAAACTTATAATAATAAAATATATTTCGAATCAAAAACTTTTATTCAGACGAAAACAACGCAAACGGCAGTCGATATATTATTATGAAGTCAAGATAATTATAGTCGTGATGTTATAAGCTCTATTTTTACGGACACGCTTAAAATTGTTCGAACTCGGCTATTATACCATAAACCAATTATTAAATAAGTACCGCTATTGTTGTCTTGTGTGCAGTACAAAAATGCAAATGTAGTGAATTAATACAGTAATTCATTGAACTAAGTAAAATTGTCCAAGAACTGACTATAAAACTTCTCTCATCTACAAACTATAAGCTTGACTGTATAGTATACAGAAAAAGAGTGAAGTTCTTTTTTAAATAGGAGCTGATTATATTAAGTTGATATTTTGAACCACAGATAATAAGGCGTTCGAAAAGCATTATATACATATATAGGTGCAATATATTATGAGTAGAAAACTCGGATATTATAATGCAGCTTGTGCACAAAGCTGACAGCGGTGGATACGAGAATATAATAATGTAATTATTATAATGTTACACACGACATCATTCCGTGTCCCACCACATTATAAAGATATAAATATAGAGAAGTGAAGATAATTTCGAATATACCTGATGTTTTATAATATTATCATCATCATCGGGCGATGAGTATATCAGTCGACCATACGAATATTTGCAGTGCTCTTTGTCGACGTCGTCATCGCCGACGCGGTCATGCTGCAGCTGCAAGTCGACCGCGCCGCCGTCGGCGTGACAGTACGACTTATTGTTGTAGCCGCCGTAACCGTCGAGCTGCGTGAGAGCCAGCAGACCAATTCCGGTTGCGCCCCCTTCGTCTTTGCAACGGACACCGACACCGTCGCCCACGATAACGCCGCCACAATCATCGATGTCCGCCACGACGGCGGAATTACCGCAACCGCCGGCGGTATCCATCACCACGGAACCTGAGTCGGCCGGTGGGGAACAGTTTTGCAAGCAGTCGACGGGCGTCATGTGGGGTTCGGGTTTCACGTCCACTTCGAGCTTGATAGGGCTGTAGGGGGCCGCGCCGGCCGAGAGCCTGAGATAAAAATACGGGTCGGCCCCGCAGGGCGTCTCGTCTTCTCTGGTACGGTAGTGGTGCATGCCGGCGGCTGGCGATGATCTTTACTCCGGCGGTCTCAGTGGTGATCGTACTATATAATATTATATTATAATAGTACTACGAAAAATCGTATACGACGGTCACCCTACTCCTCCTACGCCGCCTGTGTATACAACACCACCCTCTTTGCCCGAATTTTTTTCTGTTCCCCCGTCACACGCGAAATACGCTACGACGATGATGTCGACGACGGGGAGCGCACAGATGGTCGCTGGCGGTACACACGCGCACGCACACGTCAGATCAACTCTCACACACACACACACACACACGCACGCGAGCGCGAAACAACACACGGACACAGCGGCGGGCACGACGACGATGGAAACAACGCACGCAGCACGTGACGACGACGTACGAGAGGTCTCCCCGTCTGCGTCTCTATTGTATCTCTTTCACTCGCTCTCACTGAACGCGCGAAGCCACGCACTGCTGGGCGGGGACTAGGAGGACGGCTCCGGCATCGTGTCCATTGTCACGGAAAGCCGCCGTTACACTGAAACGCGGGCCGCGCTGTTACGGCGAAGGAGCAACAGGCTCTACGTACGAACACACGACTCGAAACGAGCGCCCGCAAACGTGTGCGTGTGCGTATGCTTCGTATGTATATATATGTATACTCCACCACCTCTAAGCCGCTGCTGTACACCGTGCAGCCGCCGCCGCCGCCGCACTACCACCTGCCTATGCCATCGCAGCCGCATAAACTATACTACTATGTATGTATATATATATATATACCATAATGCATATGGCGCATGTATATATATATATACAATGTATATTGCGAGTGTATATAATATATATATCGTGCGACGCGCATGTATATAGTAATACGCAGAGGATATGCACTAAAGTAATACGACGATCGTGTGTACAGACCCCTCGCGCAACACTGCTGCCAACCATCGACGACGCTTCTCCTCTTAGCTCTACGCTTACCGTCGCTGCCGCTGCTGCAGCAGAACTGCCGCGGGATAAAAAAAAATACACCTAGATATAATAATACATTATGTATTTTATGTAGTATGTACGCGCGGGTCTCGTCGGAACAATATACACGACACGACACAATCATCGTCGAACCTAACTATTTTTTTTCTCCCGAACAATAACGCGTTTAATGAATACGTTTTTTTTATATTTCAAACACCGTGTAAATGTTTCGATTAATATCATACACACACGCGGCGCCGTAAGTCACAAGTAAAAACGAATACATACATACTATGATCATCGTCCTATCCTATACATTATAAAAGACAATATTTCCTAGGTAAAGTCGGCACCACTCGTTTTGCCGGACCGCGCTATACGAACGCAAACGATATTAACTGATATAATATTATTACGTACACAATATACCTATAATATCATGTATGAAATACTGCACGTCTATCTCGAAATTGAATTTATCTATTTTTTGTCAATAGTATCTATTGTTGATCCAATGTATTGAGATGAATATTTGTTAATATGTCATAACTTTATTTCAACCAATACCATACTCGCTAGTAAATTATAAAATTGTAAGTTTAAAATACCGAAGGGACCAAAGAATATTATAACTACTATAAAAACTAGGTTGACATAAGACTATTAAATTTCGATATTTTGTAATTACATATTAAGTAGTTATATAATAATAAAAATACACCTGCGTCTTACGTAAAATACATTTATTTTTTAAATTATTATAACTTCAATAGTGTATTTCAATCTTATACCGACACGTGAAGCTAGTTATATATTTAAAATAACCTAATCAGCATGATAAACTATTTGAAGATGATACAAATCTGCATTAGTTAAGCTATTTGTGGATAAAACATGGTATGCATTTTAAAGCCATATACGTATTTTATGAACAGACAACGGGGATGAAATTTAATAGCAGACATTGGCAACCAAGTATAGGCTCTACAACACTATTCCCTCGATGGTTAATGTGGAAATAAGATATTCAAGATCCTCATATCCTGCATAATAATATGAAGGTTCGTCTTACATAATTTTACAAGGGTTCCTTACCCTATACTAGATTTCAATGATAAAAACTTTTTACATCTATTTTATGTAACGTTCTACTATGTAATATAATATATTTAAATAAATACTGTTAGTAAATTGTATGAACATTTTTTAATGATTATTCAAAATGACTAACAAAACCAAATGCTTTTCCAAATTAATTAATTATCAAGTTAGTAGTTACTACAAAGTACAAATATATAAATAACTCTTTCAATAGGAATCATCATTCATCACTTAGCCTAAAAACTACAAATTAATTTTTAATATTTTTATTGATGATTATTGTTATTTTATTCACATTATATAATAAAAAATGTGTCAATATACATATATAAAACCTTGGCTAATGCGTACATGCGTAATGTCTGTTTTATCACAATTGATGCGATTTTTTTAAAAACCAATGATTTTTCTATTAAAAATAGTATTTTTAATACAAATTACTTATTATTCGTAAAACAAAGGACTCTTTTCATTAATTCCCTATGTCTTATGGTAACCATATTTTTCTTCCAGGATTAACGAAATATTATACAAAAACTTATTTCATCAAGTTATTATGAAATGGGTGTGCCGTTAAAAATTAAGATTTCATTCATTAAAACTAAAGAGCCCTTGTCGTTCAAGGCATTGGTCATGGGCCAGCATGAGCCGGAGGGAAGTGGTAGACGCACCATGACGGCGGTGTTGTCTGAATAGTTACAACCGAACACTGTATGCTACCACGGTGTATCCTACCTACATCGGATGCCACTTTGCCAGATGTTTCAAACTATTGAACTACTGGTCCTTTCTTGCTGCGCTACAAAAATTATATTACTGATACACACGTATATAATAATAATATTGCACTACCCCATCGTCGCGGAGGCCAAAAAGCGAACATACGTGAGAGCACGCTTCAAAGACGGACAAAAAAATGGAACGTTTTGGTAAACCCGTGCACAAAAAGAATAAGGGGACCAAATTCTATACAATATTTATGAGAAAAAAAAGGTTACAAATAACATTAAAATCAACATTTGCCACGCAGCATCATACAAATTCCATAAATAATACATAGTCAAGAGTAGGTTTTTATGAATCTGAACCTCAAACAGCGTATTTAAAAATCATTATACACGTACTACCTAAGTTGGAACGTATAAAACAAATAATTATTGGTTATAAATTATATTATATATACATTGTAAAAATAGAGTTATAAATAATTTCGCTAAGAATACTGGATACCTAAATACCTATTTATAATATGTAATTTATAAATGAAAGAAATAAAGAATAACAAATTATACTTTATCGAAAAGATACCTAGTTCATAGGGTATCTTAAATCTAAACACATTCAAATTAAAGTTTAATTGATTTCTATATCAAAGAAAATCTTATTCTCAAGTAATAACTATCGAGTAGAGCATTATTATTATATTTAAATTAGTCATTCCAAATTAATAACATTTAATGAACTTTTAACAAAAAAATATTTATATAAAACAAATATATATATATAGGCTTCGTTTATAATTCTCGTATACCAAATCTTGCACCAACTTTAATCAATAAATTATATATTATGTTATTAGGTACCTAATTATTATTGATCAAGTAAAATTGTGATATTGAGTATTCAATGTATGGGTAATTAGATAAAATTAATAATAAATGTACAGAATACATTATAAAATAAAAATATTATGGATAAATCCGAGATTCGGCCAAAATATTTTTCGATTCTCGAACTTAGTAAATATTATTTTGTATTCGTACAACTTATTTTATAGCTATAAGCACTACCTTATGATTTATAAACACATACATAAATCGATTTGTTTCTAATTCTAATTTAAGACTAATTTTAAGTACAAATTGTAATGAAACATATTTTATTTAATGTGAGGTATAAGAAATTTACCAAAATTAAAGAATGGTTAAATTGCTTTTACAAAAACGTTGGTATTGGAAACATTTATTTTCCAAGCTATACCTATTGAACCAATAAACATTTAAATTACACAATATTGCGGACATTTAATTTATTGACATGTTAAAAACTAGAACAAAGGAATTGCTAAGAGTACGTGCTTGTTAAGCTGTATAAATAAAAACAAGTGTTTTTAGTTTTCTTTGTTGGGGTTAAATATGAAGAACCATACATGGTAAACATTACTTACCAATGGGCAATGGATCAAAAAGTATAACTTAAAACAAAAAAATATGCCTTCGTATATTTTTTTATACATTAGAAATGTACAATACTATTAATTTTTTTAAATAAATTGTTTTTAATTTCAATAAATAAAACATAAATTAATTTTAAATTACTAAAATATATTTTTTTCAATATCAAAAAATAAAATATAAAATAAAGCTTATAAAATTAATTTCAAACTTCTACTAACTAAAAATATATATAGATTTATGCCTACATAATATAAGTTATTACAATAATAATAATTAATAACTAATCCGATAACTTCGCAAGGCTTAAAAGAATAACACTAGAAAAAACCGTGATCAATTCTACAATAACACACAACAGCACACTACATGCATGCGTGCATACATGTGCGGAATATAATTGTTTAAGCCACTAAAAAATAATCTTAAACCTCAAAAATTATCTCAAATTAAAGGTGCAAGACCGGGTATATCAAAAATGTGTATTGGAAGTAAGGACACAAAGAAGTAAAGTAGATTATATAGATTATAGATATCATGTACCTAAAGTATTTTCATTCTATATTTTAGATTTTTTAGTTTTTGTATCGAAACACAGACTAAACATAATACAACAATGAACTAATAGTAAAATCTTACCCAATGATGGGGGACTTCAACTTCTGATGGCTCTGCTGGTGGCGAGTCTATATTCTGTAAATAATAAAAATATATATTAAACTGAGTGATACGATACAATACTTTCAATTTTACACTATTACCCATTTTTCTATTACATTATATGATGACACTAACAAAACCTAAATAATTTTGTAAGCCTATAAGAATCAATTTAAATTTAAATTACGTCAAGCAATAGATATTGCCAAGTTTTTAGCCATGACTTTTTTCATATTGTATCCTTCAGAACCTAATTTATAAGGGTATATGGTCGATATCACCAGAGCAGAGCTAGCTTTAAATTGACGCCGATGGATGCGGTAAAATGATCCTTTTCAATGGTAAGGTTAATATTTTAAATTTGATTCTGAGCAGAACAGCCAAGTATTGTTTTTACAATGAAGTTTTTTTGTGTTTAGAAACATTTTTTATAGCAGAAAAATTGCTCTGATCTCTAATTTTGAGAGAGGTTTCTACTGTTTCTGGGAGCAAATTGAAGATAGTTTGGGCGAAAAATAAAAAATTCTCAGCATTTTTCAAAATAAACGTGAAAAATAAAAAACGAAAATATTATCGCAAAATTGATTTTGATTTTTTGTTGTAATTTTAATAAAGAGTAACCGTATAGACTTAAAATGTATAAAACTGTTATATAGTACCTATGAATTTTGAAAATATTTTGACTCTAATTGAGCTATTTATAGAAAGTTCAAATGTTCGATTTTTTAGCTTATATTTGACTTACATGTGGTTACATTTTTATTTTTGAGTAAAAATTCTTGAAAATTTGCTACAAGGTTCGCCGTACGTTTTTCTTACAGTAATTGAAAATATAAAAACAGTCACAATTTTTTTTAAAGAGTTTGAATTTAAAATATCAAAATTGCAAATCATTTTAAAATCATAATTTCAGGCTAAAATACCATTTAAAATCGAAATCTTCATTAATTATATACAATTATTTGTCATAAGATTCATTCAAATTTAATACATCTATTACAGTGATATACTCAATGGTCAGGTACACTCGAAACCTGCTCTACAACACTATGACTTACTCAGTTTTTAGAAAAATGGCAAACAACTAAATTTAAAAAGTCAAGAAAAAATAAAATAATTCTATCCGTCACAATCGTTTGGAAATACATGTATGTTATAAAATAAGGAGTTTAAGATGATATCAGATGATGACACTGTTTTCTCTAGCTGACCCACGCACTACATAACAAATTTACGTTCAGCTGTACTGACCTTGGGTTGTTGTAGCATTAGTATAAAGAGTGGATTTAGTATTTACCTATTATCAAACCTAATATTTAAAACATTATTTGTGTTAGAACGTTGGATTTTTTCACTTTCTTACAAGTTAAATGAGTTAGTAAAATATTACAATTTAAAAATACTCATACCTCGCTTCAAATTGTAATATCATAAAAAAGCCAACGTACGAAGATAATGTTTTTTTAACTTGAAGTTTGATATCAAGACAATTCACTCTAATATACTTAACCTAACAACACGAAGCAAGCTGGTTCTACTGAAGTCGAATTTGATATGGTGCACATGGTCATCAAATAGAGAAAACAAATAGTGCGTTGACAATTTCATAAATCTGAATTCCATGATTTCTATTTAATTTATGATTTTATCGACGTGCAATGACTGAAAAAATATATCGGAAATAGGTATAGGTATACATTTTTTTATTATTATTCTTGGTACAACATCAACTACTGAGGTTATTAATTTAAAAAAATTACGAAATAAGATAATTCTGTTACAAAATTAAACAAAAAATGTAAATGTTTAATTGACTTTTACATCATGTTGATTGATTTTAGAAAAATAAGTAAAAATAGACCGAGGTGGTTTCAGTACCAATGCAGTTGGAAAAGAGATTTGTCTTCACTATACTCAGGATTTCAATTTTAACTACAGTTCAAAATTTTAAGACATCGAATATAGAGAAAGTTTAAGATTTTTTAACTTAAATATTTTCACTATGGAACAGAATTTTAATTTTTTTTTTTTTTTATTACACACTGAACTGTTGTATTAAATTTCAATTACATCTCAAAAACGTAAATCAACATTTTTTTATACTTAGAACTTCAAATCTCAAATATTATACCTACTCCAAATTGCTGAAGAGTATGTGACACCCGCATTTGTTTTTATACCGTCTTGCAAGCAAACAAACAAACAATATACACCTAAGTTGCGTTCAACAGAACCAATTTTGGATTGATAGCTTTAATATTAAAAGTAAATTGATCAATACTATCAAACTTAAAAATTAAAGATAAGAACATTATCTATGTTTTTACGAGTCAACACTTCAATTTTAAGTTATAACTTATAAGCTATAATTATGTAATAAGCACATTGAAATGTTTAAATACTTGTAAATCGCTTAAAAGTTTAAACATGGTAAAAAATTACGTGCTAATACTTTTAATCTTATCTTTAAGTTGGTTCAATTCGTTCTAATATTAAAGTTAGAACAACACAAAATTGAATCTGATAAGTAAAATTTCAACGTAAATTTCCTATTATACGTTAGACGGAGACAACATATCCCCTAATTTTAAGAACTTACTCATATCATTATAATGAGAATACTATTCAAAAACAACTTTTGAATTCCATAAATAATGTATAAAGAACATAATAGCATCCATTTGAATAAAATACCTAGTAAAGGTGCGATGAATGATTTAATGCTTCAATTACTTATTTTATCAAAACGAAATTAATAGTTTAGCAATTTCTAAAACCCGTATTAGAATTTTAATTTTTAAGAAAACTCCATATTGTGTAAGTTATAATTCGGGAAATTCAATAATTTAAATCTAATATTATAACAAAGTCTAACAAAATGTTAATTACAAATATGTTTTACTTTTAACAATTATTTGAAATGTAAATGCAATGTTATATATTTATCAAGTAAGGAAACAAAGTTTTGAACATTCAAGTATTTTTATCCAATAAATATTTAGGTACTGTTCAACTTCTTCAAGGGAGGTGCAAATTTCACACAAATCGTAAATATGTAAAAATACACAAACTTATTACATTTTTTTAAACAATATATGTATCTGTATAACTATTCATTATTATTAATACCGTGTAAGTAAAAAGTACTGGACTATCATCAGAGCCTCAGATCTAAGGCTTGAGTCACCAAATGACGGCCCGCGGAACAAATTTTATCCGGCCCATAGACAAAAAATAAAAACATATATTACGACAACATTCTATATGTTATTCTATGTACCAATTGTCCTATTATATGTTGAAAATATATACTTAGAATTTTAATGGCCCCCGAAAAATTTTCAGGTTCCTAATGTGGCCCTTCAAAAATATTAATTGGTGACCACTGCTCTAAGGTGTGGGGAGGGGTGATTAAATATATATACTTTTGGCAAATCTGAAATATTCAGTTCTATCTCAAATCAGCATTTCAAGTATTTTTAACATATTATTTATTGTTTCTAATTTACAGAACAACAGTGTTCTTCTCATTTTGGCTGGCAGTCATACTATTAAGTATAACTTGGTTAATCTTTCGTAGTTAATCTCGTAACATAGAATCGAACGATATGAACAAATTATGTCAAAAACAAATCTACTATACAATTATGAGCAACCTGAATCGATCTTATTTAATATCGATATTTGGAATGACATTTGGTACAACGATTAATTTCGGGAAGAATCAAATCGACGATCCCGCCCGTTTTTATTTCAGAATTCACTGAATTCAGTAATCGGTAATTCAGTCTTAATTGTTCACCTTCACACTTATTAATCATGTTTACATTCATAGAAGAAATATACTAACGATCGATTCACAATCGAGAATCGCCCAAAGCCTAGTATCACGGCATCATAATTTTATTTGTTTTTGTTATATCCTACCCATTTCTGAATAATTTCATTGGATCGATTTTTTTACATTAATTTTTGTTTTTGATCGATTTAAAAAATCGATTCACTACTGTGAATTGCCCACCACTAGGCGGCCACTTTTTAAATGCGCTAATAATTATTAATTATTATATAAACTAATAAAAAAGTGAACCTGCTAAACAACTACTAGACCTAAACAATAATTACGATATGAATACTCATATCTTAACTATTCTAATACATAATAAATTAGGTTTTTGTTTCGACTTTCAACAAAAATAATTTTATACGTTTACAAATAGGTACTACTATTGCTATCTATATTTTGTAGTTTAATTAAAAAAAAATAAAAATATGATCAAACATCTAACAATACAAATGACTAAATATAAAAAGTTTGCATAAAATGAATATTACATTAATATGTATTTTTATTTTGTACAAATGTTGAAACTATAAGACTAAACAAAGTAAACGGACATAGAAAATTAAAACCTATAAATAAAAGCTATGCCGATAAATGAGATAAACAAAAGATATCATATATTCATGCAAAAAAATATAAAATTTAAATAGTATGTGAGCAAATTAATAGCTTCAATGAATAGTTAGGAATGATGTAGAAATAAAAATGTATATGGAATGATGGTATATTCAATATACCTATAATTAAAAATACCTAGTGTGTAAAAAAATATTAACAATTTATTACCTCTCTTTTTCTTTTAACTGCAGTACCAGCAGTAGTTGTTGGAAGAGGCTTACGTGGAGTATTACCAAATGGAAAATATGGAGAATCTGGGCTGAAAGTTTCAGGGCCAGATGCAAAATTATTACCATATGCCTAAAACAATATTTAATAAAAAATTGTTATACCTTCAGATATTTTCGTATCTTATTTATTTGTCATTTCAAATGAAGTATTTCAGTATACCAAACAAAAAATTAAAGAAAATATTATTTAGTATGTTAGATTTGAAATAAATTAGAGGTAACTCACAAATTATATGAATGTGTAATTATAACTAATGGAAAGAAAAGCTAAAATAATGAAATAGGAGTAGATTAGGGGGATCACTTAAAAATTATTACTTCAGTATACAAATTATGATACACAAGGTAACACAAATCAACATACCATTCCATTTTCTATATTATATGGTGGCTGAAATCCAGATTTTTCTGAAACAGAAATAAAAATACATGGTATTATTAATAAGTAATTTGAATTAACTAGATACAAATAATACATTCAAATGATAAACATACAATTAAATCATTAAAATAATGTTTTTGTATGATAATAGGTCAATCAACCAATAATTCAGTTTAAAATTGACTACGATAATAAATGGTAAGATATTAAAGATTGTGCAGTAACAACTGCATTGGCTTTTAAACATTGGTCAATCGTAGTAACTCAACCCATTACATTGAATGTATATTTATTTATAGAATTAATAATTTAATAAGGTACCTAATAAGATACTGTTCTCATGAAACAGAGTATTGTAAGTAACATTCAAAATATTTAAGACTAAGTTTACTCAACCAAACTTAATAGGTTTTTTGATTATAGATAAACAAATAAATAAATCTGAAATTAAAATTGATTTCAAGTAATTTTTGTAAAAGGTAACTATGAAATATTAAAAAAAAAACATTAAGGAAAACATTTTGTAAAAAAATAACCATACCAATATTGTACAGTGCATAAAATTAAAATAACACTGCAGTAAAATGAAGTTTATTTTGAAACACAAAACCTAAAGGCTGATGTATTTTGTAAGCTCTATAACAATACAGCATAATTTGAACTAAATAGGTAAAGGTAAACAATAAAAATAGTAGGTACGTAACAAAAATTTAAACACCTAATGATGTGGTTAATAGATTTTTTTCTAAACATTTTTATAATATTATGAACCTAGCTACTTAGGCGACAATTAAATATTAATAATTCAAATGGGTTAATACTAGGTATATGTATAGATAGGTAACACAAATGTAGCTACAAGTCACAATTAATAATAAATATGGTTATGTAGGTATGAACAAAATACTATTTAGCAATGGGTATGAATATAAATGATATGGTAGACAAAGGTTTATGGACAGATTTCATAATTAAAAAGTATGGACTCCCAGCACAATAAGTATTTGCTCGATACTGGAAATAAAGATTGTTTAATCACAGTATTGTGTTAAACATAAGTAATAAAGAGGTAGGCAACTATGATGCTAACATAACATTGGCAATTCGTTTTCACCATCACAATTGTGCATAGAGTTAATCAAGGAAATAAAATAATGACAATATGAGTAGGTACAATACTAAATAGAAGCAATATAACGTGTTGTAATAAAAACCAACATATGAACACGAAACGGGCACATTTGAACAGATCGCATCACAACATTTGTCGTTCAATCGGATTTCAGAGGCTTAATAGATTACATATGAACGAGTATAAGTATTTCGGTGCACGTCCAGGCTGGACGTGCCGCGGGGCGAGCGTAGTTTTGATGGCGAAAAATGCGTTGCGTACGCGAATAATTTCTGGACCCATCGACAACAATGACGCGGGGACGTGCAAAAAAACGCGTCGGTCGACGGATAGTCGGGGGGCGACGTAATGGTGATAAAAAAAAAAAAACATTAACTCTAAAAATGGCCCGGGACACGTCCAGCGAGTCCGTGCGTCTATACACCTCCGGCCCTGCGGCAATAAAGTAACGACACCAACCTGGTTGTTTATTCGCGATCTTGTTGAAGCAGTTCTGGAACACCTCGTACAAGTGCATTGGTTCGTCGTCGCTTGTCGCCATTTTGTGATTTCTTCGATTTTATAAGCCCATCGGATTGAAAACATAACACGACGAACTTTCACGGATCATGAACATGCGAACGGCACTGCGAGAACAACATTGCCGTACGACATGGTGCCCGTGTACGCGGAAAGCGTCAGATGTCAGATCGTATCATACTATCCGTAACCACGGTGCAAAAAACACAGAACCGAAAAACCCTCGGCGACAGTGGCGGCGGCGCTGTCCCTACTCCCCACTCCCCGCTACCAGCTGCCGTTGGCCAACTCGGCGCGACCGGTGGTGGCCGTGAGCCGGGAAGCGGTCGCGGGGTGAAGTAGAAGGGGGCAGTTTTCCCCTCTCGCGTCGACAGCCCCCTCTGCGACGACAAAATGACGCAGTGCAGACACTGGCTGAACACGGCTACTCTTTCTGCCGACCATACACAGTCTCCCGTACGTCCATCGCTAAATTCTTATTGGGCTGTGTTATTGGAATTACAAGTGACCACTAGCCATAGAAAAGATATTAACCAACTAGCCACTGTTGAATTTAAAGAATTATGGGGCAAGGAATATTTTTATTTTATCGTTCATTAAAATATATTATTAATCAAAATAACACGTCTAATAATAGTAAGTTTTCATTCTCCCGAAGTCCGAAACAATAATCGTAAATATAGGTACAGAGACACTGAAGTATTTTGGTGTATGACAGTAGTATAATGGTATATGACATCAATAATTATTTTTAAGGCTAAAACACACACAAGTACTAAAAAAAAATTCTCCAAGTATTAATTTACCTAATGAATTTTTCTTAAGAAAAATCAACTTTCGGCCACCTATCCTAATCTTGCAACGATATCTGAACGACTGACCGTGTTGAATTATTCGCGTGGTATGCAGTGCGGACTGTAGTGGGGCTGGAGGCAAATTATTCGAAAAGATGAATCGCAATAAACCAATAATAGTAATAATATAAAAACACTATCACTCTCAATCAAAATTCTAAAAAAATATCAATTCAAGTATGAACATGAAATTTAAGATTTCATGATTTTTATGATAATCATAGATATCCATTGGTGAACTGAAGCCCATTCGACCCAATAAAATCGGCCCTATATTTGGTAGGTACTACAATCTCAACTTAACATTTTTTTTTGAATGACAACAAACAGTTTGGATTTTATATTTTTTAAAGTACTTTGATTTTGATGTATTAAAATCAAATTTTGAATGAGTAGTGTATACGTTATATACGTAGGGCTCAGATTTAAAATTTAAATGGCCTTAAAACTATCCAAACATTTTTTAACAATTTTTGGATAGTTTAAAAAAAAAAAATACGAACTTAACGAAATAAATGGAATTAGGTACTATGTAACACCAACTGACCAATTAGTTGTTATTGGTTTAAGTTCCGGAAGCATAACATCATTTAAACGTACTGTAAATAGAATATAAAGACATTACCGATGTATTGAAATTTGAAATCCTAAATAGTACAATCGACTGCAAGACACAAAATATGATAATTGGTCAGAAGTTCTGACCCAGAACAACATTTTTTGAATCACTAATTAAGTTTAATCTACAAATGTGTATATATATTGTATAAATGTGCACTAAAAGTCAACAAAATTACCTAAAAATTATAACAAATGCTCAAAAAACGTCAAAATTGATAAGAATTTTAAAGAAATACGAAATTAAAAGTTTTAAAATTCTCTGATGTATGAAACGGATTTTGTACTTGAAAAGCATTGCCAGGGACTTCCTAAAAGATAATATTATTTGAATTAATGTCCGAACCCTATAGACTTATAAGTATTTAAGGTTTATTTGAGTGAAGTTGATCAGTTGGTCCACTATATAGTCACTACCAAGATGTTCCAAAAATAGAAAATATCCTTAAAAAAAGTCATCAATATTAATAATAATTAAATACCAGGTGGATTATTTTGGATTGGCCCTGGGACATAATATATGACACCGGCGACTGACTCACAGTGCTATTGCACAGTAGTAAAATGGCCTAGTCCACCCACGATCACATCTATTATAACATCAATTTATTTTCTAAATACCTGCATATAATAGTATTGTACAAATACATAGTACATTTTTGTATTTTCATGAAATAACACAATTTTGTATAAAATTAAAAAATGATTTGCAATGACGCGTATACCTCAAAGCTAATCTATATTTTGCGATTCATTTTCTAAATTGTATTATTTTAGACAACTATAAGTGTAGCCGAAGAATACAATGTCAATATTTAACATTCTAGCCCGTACCTATTTCTAGTACCTACCTATAATAAGTCTATCGAGAGATTCGTAACTCACAATTATTATATGGTAAACTACGAAAAATAATTGAAAGGACCTTAAAATAAAGTTATCAAGTGACGACAACTATGCGCTTGTAATCATATTTTATAAGTGGCTGTGATTAATTGTACCGTAATAAGTATATTCAATATTGTATTAAATTATTTTTAAACCTCATATTATATTATTAAATCATAACGATAACACGAATATTCTGTAATGACACAGATAGTGGGTAAAGACAAAAAGAGTAAAGCGAGTGTAATGATCGAATTTTAAAATTGTTTTTTAGAAAACAAAATGAAATGACCACCGCCGAATAGTGATTATTGAGTAATTGAAATATTCTGAATATTCCAGGATTATAATGAAAAGAAAAATTGTGGAATAATCTAACTAATCAGTAAATTATTATTCCGTGTTCACTTATACATAAACTATAATTCAATATGTATGCATTAACTATAAATGCATTAGCACAACTCGAGTACAATAATAATGCAGTGGTGTGTCGGACAACACTGTACAGTCGTATGTTAGGACCGAGATCGACACGGATCGTAACGTTTTGGTAAACATTTTCATTTTTTGTATTCATTCGCGATATCATAAAATTGTAGATACTATCAATGTGACAGTGCCCGATGGCTACATCTTCATGTGCGGGTCAATGAATAATTTCTATGTTTTTGCATTAATTATTGTTACACAAATTGCTGCCGTCGAGTATTCGAGTGCACCTGGCCTCTACGTGCCAGTAAGCATCTGAACGACTGATATCGCTATTCGGTGTGTGGATTAAGCGATTTACGAACTCATGTTTGACAAGTACCACTTCTATTGTCATTTCTCGACATTAATATTGTTCGATAATACGTACGTTTTCGTCATTGAGAATCATCCACCGCCTGCGGAATGCGTTTAACTACGTTTCTAATGAATATTGCAAGAAGATGGCGAGTGTAAGTATTTTCACAAACAATGATTCACATGAATCATGAATCCATGAGGATTTACCAATTTGAACTGGTGTATAGGGTAATACATATTCCAATACTCCACCGTTTTAAATTAGTAAGTCTTCATGAAGTACAGTGTATATTCACTAACTCTTAATATGATAAGTTTTAATTAAGGTTATGTATTATATTATACTATACATTATACCTAGATTCAAAACAATGTTAATTTTGATTAAAATTTGTACGACATAAATTTGGATATGACCATATTTAAATTGTATGAAATATCTATACGTATTATTGATAAATTTATATCTAGTGTCAAATACTATTTATGTTTGATCTGATCTGAGCTAATAAACAATTCATAAAACTCGCTATTATAAAATAATTTTAATTTTGTTATGATTGTGGTTAATGGTGTGGTGAGGGGTCTAGAGGAGCAGCCGCTCCTCCAAATTTTGGGTCGGTGGGTGTTATATTTAGCATATACATATTTACTATAAGTAATCAAGCACTAATATTAATACAATAATAATTAGCAACAAGATAATCTGAATATCAAGAAGACGATATAAATGAATATGAATAATATACTTTAAACGTTTTAAAAAAATGTATTGTTATTAAATAAATGATAAGTAATTAATAAACATAATGCAATTAAACATTAAAGTGTTCCATGTTTTTTTTTATTTAATATACCTTTTGTGTATACCTAAATTCTTTTATGTGTTTGATAATGTATTGGGTGAGTAGGTAAACTAATATCTTTGCTGCTTGTGCCAAAATAGCTTGCCTTGTCCCTAAATTTGTGGTTCACCTCTTAAATACAATAAAAAATTAAAATGTTATCTGTTGGAATTATTTTACCAGTAATTTTGATCAAATACGAAATTCTATTAAAAAAATCCTATTATTTGTTAGAATTATTTGAAACATTTACAGTAGGTATGAAGTATTTCATATTTTTATCAATATTTAATTAATATATTAGGCATTATTATAGATTTTTTATATGTACATTATTCTAGGTATACATTAATTATTAATGTTAATTAGTGATTATACCTATTATTTAGCCAACCGACTAGAATACATATGATAATAAAAAATAATTTAGGTATACAATATATATTATACCTAAATTATTATTATTGATATTGCTTTCTTATTTTGGGAAAAATAAAAATGACTTCAATATCATAATTTCTAGAAACATTATTGTCAATATCAAATTGACAAAAAGAATCCCAATTTACTTAACCAATTATAATAATAAATCTCATGAAATAACAAAATCATATCGTTTTATGAACAAAAATACAAGCATTTATTAAATTTATCTTCCTTTTAAATTAAATTGTTTTAACTTCACTTATTCATTTATTACAATAATGAATGGGTCAAAAATAAAATAATTCTATTGTTTTGAAAAAAGTTTGATTGTTTTTTTTTAATATTCTGCAAACATTTTTGCATGCTTCCCATATAATTACTTGGATACATAAAAAAAAATTTCTAATATATTTTATACTTTACAATGTGTCCTAAATATGTTAAATTTATTCCATTTTTATTTTTTATTTATTTTATTAACTTATAACTTGTGTATAATATATTTAATAGTTATTTGATAAGTCAGTATTTAGGAATAATAGTTTTCTGGTTATTCTCTAACAACTTTTAACAGTTATTTTAAAATTTATTTAGCTTAAGTTTTTAAATTAAAAGTTACTTTTTAATATATAAAAAACATTGTAAAGTAAAATAATCTTTATAAAAAAACTTAATTATAATGTGTACAATTTTTTTTATAATTTGTATTATATAAGTAAAATTATACCTAATTAAAAATTGTAAGAAAAACTTAAAATAATTTAATTTGATTTATTGAAAGAAAAATTGAGTATCTAACTGTTAAAAAATAACATAAAATTAATTATTAGCAAACGTGATTTATATTTTATAATTTATAAAAAAAATACTTCACAAACAAAATTTTAATAGTGTAATTGTATTTTCTATTATCAATTAAATTGATTTGTTTTTTGCTATAGCCTTATTTCTATTGATCGGATATTATTATTTTTTAAATATATAGTATTTACTATTTTTAATTCTCCATTGTACAATTTTATTCATTCTATTTTTTCATTTATTGTAATTAGTTAATATGTTATTTAATTGTTATAAGTATTAAAATGATACTTTGGTTTTTTGCCTTGTTTTGGTGAGTACAGTAACCAAAACTATAAAATGTCTGGCAATGTTAGCCATTGATCAATTAATATTCAAAGTATGTTATTATTTTAAATATTGTCAGCTTCATATTATCTTATTAAAAATTTCAAAATCTGCCTTAGTCACTTGGCATCGGTCCTAAATAACAATTTTAATTAGATATATTACTTCAATACATTTTGTAACATATTATTTGCAAGTCATTTATAACAATTTTGTGTAAAGTTAAGTTGTACTGAAATATAAATTATGATGAATATTTAATTTTTAAATACGGGCAAAATTGTGTAGATGATTTAGAAATATTATATTATTTAATTATTTACTAAATGAAACTATATAATTAATGTTGGTACATGCATTCACATTAATGAAAATTTAGGTATTAAAACAAGTCATACTTGAATTAAATAGTTGTTTGTAATTATTAATTAGATAGTTCAATATTATCTATTAACTCAGATAAATGTTAGTAAACGTATTATGTTGTGTTATCACTGTTATCATCATCTAAAGTATATTTTATCTAATTCTTTGACTTCTGCATTAAAATATTACTCTATACCTGGCTTTATTGCATTAATAATTAACTTGATTGAAAATACCTCTTTTATGTAAAATATT
>PVMI01018964.1:2199-26932 GCA_008528875.1 Aulacorthum solani
AGAGAATATTGTTGAATTTTGAGTGAAATAAGAAAAAATATATTTATGAACACTGGAAATATCAAGAATAAAATAAAAGTAGCGTTGAATATTGTATGCGTTCCACGGGAGGAAATCATACATTTACCGAACATGTTTCTGTCTGATGAGGATTGACGAGTTATTATGATTTACACTTACCAGATATGGGGGAAGTAAAAATCGGTTTTTTTTAGCACACACGTACGAATAACGTCGTCGATAAATATAATACATTTTAAAAATTAATCCCAATACTGATGTTTTTATAAAATATCGCGAATTTGTAATTTATATATAATATACACATTACATACATTAGGTATTACATATATTAGGTTTAAAAATAATAAAGTTGAAATGAAAATTAAATATAAAAAAAAAATTGCAATTTAATATTTATTATCACTTATGCATTACCCATAGAAAATTGGTAGGGTATTATATTTTGATTATATTCAGTATAAAACGTATTAGTCATACTATAGACATTTAAAATCACACTATAAATATTTTTTTAAATGAACCATAGCTTAAGATATTTACTTAAAATGTAATTTTTAGAGGAAAAAAAATTGAGATGATTTTTAAGAAAGTTTATTTTGTTCAATTGGTTTAGTCAAACACAAATTGCTGGTACTTTAAACGATATTTTTAAATTTAAGTGTTTATTTATTTATACATTGTTAAATCGATTATTTTAATTAATGTTTATAATGAAGTAAAATGACGGGTATTATTTAAGTATTAATACACATAAAAATTAACTTTCTTAATTCACGTAGGAAATAAAACTAATTGAATCGAACCATTTTATGATTATATAGTTGTGTAAGTGAGTTTTGTTTAAATAAGCAATACCACAGTTGTATACCACCGATTTTATAAAATATTTAATATTCAATCAATTGTTATTTCACTATGACGAATTTTTATTTCCCTTATGAGTGGTATGCCATTACATATACGTTGACCGAGTTGTATGGAAATTCAGGTCCAAAATTGAAAATATGGCTACCCATTATGAAAAACTTCTTTTGACGGGTAACCCTTAGAATACAATTCTAATAGTACTGTTTAAGTGTAATAGGTAACCTATGGTCTGACTAGGTATATCATTTAATATTTTGATATATTTGGGGCCCATCAAAAATATATTGTGACTTATAGGTGAGGAAACACTGCCAACCCACACACAAACGCCTGTTCTTCAAATTCTTAAAACTTTTCATTGAGTACCTTGACAATATACGACTATATAATAAAGCAACCAGAGTGGAAGAGTGCACAGCATCCTTATATAATATCCGTTCATCTTTATCAACGTCTTCTCTTAAAAATAAAATCCATTTCAAAATGAGGTTATTTATGCACCTTTGAACTAAAAAGCAATAATATAATTTAATTTAATTTATAGTATTAAATTATACATTTATGTAATACAATGAATGAAACTATATGTTTTAATTGATATATTCTGATTAATATTAATATTACAAAAATAAGGTTTAAAAGATATTTCTTATGTTCTATAAAAAGATTCTAAAATGTGTATAACATTTTAGTATTGACTATAAAACTATTGGATCATAACAAATAAATTTAAAATTAAAATTATATAAAAATTTAGACAAGTAAAAAAAAAAAACTCCATCTAGTTAAATCATACCCAATATAATTTATTCATTAAATTATTTTTGTGTTTCAATTAGAACACAATGTATACTTCTTTATATTATTATTCAATTAAATAATCTCAATTCATCAGTTATATATTTTGTAATAATTTATACTAGTATAGTAACACCTTTCTTCAAGATTCAAAAATACATTCATTATACAATTTTCCGCAATGTACACGTAATGCGATACGTATTTATTTCTATACTTATTCAATTAATTTAAATTACGCTAATGTATTGAATGCTATTTCATCGAAAATAATAATGATTTATTTTAATGAGCAACACTTGAAAATTCAAGTTAGAAATAATTCAAACATTCAAAGTGTGGTTGTATATTAAACGATCATACGTTATTGATTGGCATAATATTTTCAGGGATCAACGTTGGTCGCATGTAAGGTTAATTTAACAAACGTTTATTCATTATTTTCTGAAATCGCTTTTATTGTTTTTATATTTTGGAGCTATAACAATTATTGATGTAAGGAGATACTTTGAAATTTTTAAACGGAGTGGGTAAACTTCAGTTTAAACTCCCCACCTTTTCTTAAATAAATCCAACTCAATACACATTGATATACAATTTATGAAAATATAACAAAGTGGACTTTGACGTTTATTTTTATTTAAGTGTTGGACTTAAACGAAAATTAAATACAATACGATGGTAAGTTAAACTTAAAAACCTAAAAGTTAAGTTAAAAAATCTAATTGGGTTGTGTGTAAATATTATTTCATAATAGTTCATTTCCATGTGAACCACTGGAGGCAAACGACCAGGAATGTCGAATAACCTATGCGCGTGCTTATGCTGAACGTTTTAAGAGGATATTTTACAATTAAACGTCGTCGGACAAGCCGGTAAAGTGGCGATTGGCGGTCTCGCGTCGTTAGTGGTGCCCGTTGCGGAAGTCGCAGGATTGAGAGAGGGATGATGGTTAACTTACCACGGAACGAACTTTGCTGTCCGTGGGCACACTGCACGCATATACCTCGGTATAACGACTTTACAACTTCGTGTACCCAGGCCAACGGATAAGCAGTGATCCCATTTCTTGTATTTCGAATGCGAAAACCTCCCAGTTGTTCTTGCACGCGGCACATAACAAGTCAAGACACGAAAAACAATTGCAACACGATTGCACCAAATATTTTTACGGGACAAAGTTATTGTAAGATCTATACTAAGTACATCATTGTGTAATCAAAGTATTGAATTAAAATTTAATTTTTAAGATTTTGAAATTTAAATAGTTTTTAAAAAGCCTATAGATACTAGAGAGTAGTGATATAGATATTTTATTTTGAAATTATGATCACCAACATTTTATAGTATAATTTATAGCATTAATTAAACTATAACATCGGTTAATTACACTTTGTAATGTCGTCAACTATGTACTCATTCATCTTAAAATATCCTTAAAGATATTTTGAACAGAAACATAAATTATAGAACGGATATATATGTTTATATATTATATAATATATTTCAATACTTTCACAAACAATATATGTATACAATTCTATTTCAAAGTAGAAATTCAATTATATAAATGCCATGCAAAATAAAAGTCACTATTTAAAGTTTAAATATAAAATTACACTAAGAGCTAAAAACCATGATGAAAACTCCGTGATTTGCGTGTAATACGTGAAGAATTAGATAGTTACACGATTTTTCGTTTACCTATATTATAAATAACCTCCAATTTCGAGTCACTGTGAAATGCAGTGAATCTATACAATGTGTACACTGTACGTGTATAATTATTCATGCCGAATAATAATATATTCGAACTATAAAGCCAACGTGTTGTAACTATAATTTAATTTAATTATTGCCTAGTTTCAAGATAGTATCATCACAATAAGGTTGGAATACAGCTTTAAAATGCTAAGGTAAAATTAATATTTCACTATCGCTGTAATTTTTTGTAATCTACTTGTTGAATATGAAGTTAATATGCATAGTATTTCCAATAAAACTAATTATTAGCTACCAAGTAAATAGCTTTTCAACAAAGTATATTAACAAGGCATAATATTACAAAATATGCAGTTGAACCTAAATTCAACATATCTGTATTTATTGAAGGAGCGTTGAGTCAATTTGAGTAAACTTAAAGTGTAGAAACTGGGTCAGATATGAATGTTATGTAGGTCCCTAGCCAATGTTAAAGTGGCTGTGACTTAGCTAAGGTGGTTGGGATATAGCCTGTAGTTTATAATATTGCATCAGATTACATACTGAATACAAAATTGAATTTACCTACCTGCATATCGTTCAAACTTCAAATTATATGTAAATATAATCAATCGGTATAATTAATTCAATGACCATCTATTAGCTTTATTCTAAAACCAATAAATCATATAAACTGAAACCCAAGAGAGATACCATATTCCATTAGTAAAAACAGAGGGAGAAAATTAATTGAAATATTTGTATACCGTTGGCTATACATACTTTTGTATTCGTAAAAAATAGATAGAAAACTCACTTTCCCTAAACTAAAAAACTATAGCGTCTGCCGTCCTATAATATCCAATAAATAGTCCTGATCTCTCGTTGAACTTGGTATGTACTAAGAACATCATTATGTGAACTTCGTATAAAAATGATTAAATCTACCACAAGGTAAGTAGCTGGTAATTAATGAATCCTTAGTAAATAAAATTGGCTAATGATACGTGAAATTAATTTTGATGTAGCTTGCTTAGATACACTCTCCCACATACACACACACACACACACACACACACACACACACATATATATATATATATATATAACATAAAAACAATCACGATATTAATTCCAGTACGTCTGGACCGATTATAAATGTTGGAAATCGTTGGCCAACGTACACAGTTCCTATGCCACCCTTGAACTATATAACCGCTATACTTCTGCACTCTGCAGTATAAAGATAATTCGGACTTCGGATATAATAGTTACACGGGCATTAGTCAATTGCACACGTGGAAAACCACAAATCAGCGTGCACGAATCAAAGGTCACCGGAAACCGTACGAAAAGGACCGTTTCCGAGCCGTTAAGGACAAAACGATCCCATCGTGCCTCGATACACACACATAGTCACGTAAGATTAATCGCTCGAGACTTATCGGGTTTCTGCCCCAACAGCACCATAATTCCCCTCGAGCTAACCAGGGGACTCTACGGGGATCTCTAAAGGGGCTCACTTAGCATTTCCCGGAAATGACTTCACAAGACTCTCACACCCTCCCCAAGAATAGGGGTCATGGGTTTCAACCGTCTCGTACACTGTAAGACGATGACGGTGGACCTTTTATAATGTCTATTATGACCATCACAATGAGGTACATTTTGCAGGAAATTATAAACGTGTACGAATAGTAGTCAATTAAAATTATCATAACGTACATGGTTCATCAACACTGTTAATTTATTTTAAGTATTCTCTGAAACTATGAATATTCTATTTCACGTGATATACAACTTATTGATTTTTATTTGCAATATAAATATTTTACTTACAAACTTACTAATATAATATGGACAGAGATCATCTGTGATTTACTTATAATTTCTATAATGTTTTTTTCTAATTATTTTGACTGCAATAAACCTTTACTGTAATAATTTTCAATGCACAATAAGCGTTTAATAATAAGCAATATAGCGATGTTGAGGTCGATTAAAGAAACAAAAAGCAAATATATTCTTAATAATGAATACATATTTATTAATTTGTAATAGATTTTTATCTAAATCTCATAATATCATCTATTAAAATGTATTATTTTCATTACTTTTGGTAAAAAGATTATTAAAATCGAGAATATTTTTAAAACATTTTAATAAATAATAATCTAATAACATCATAAATTAATATATGTATGGTTGCCAATTAATAGGTTATATTAAAAACAATATCTGTAAACAGTATTGTGATGCTCAATTAAGCATTACAATTAAAAGTTTGTGTTTTCATTCAAATGTAGCTTTTGTTAGTTCAGAGATTTGGTTTTTTTTTTTTTATAAATGTCAAAATGTTTTTAAGTTTTTTTACAATTTTTGACTAAAAAAATCTTATTGTAATCATTCATAATATTATAGTATTGTTGTTTTCATATTATCTTTATTATAGGTCTGAAGGGTTACCCAATGCGTTTTTTTTCGATTATCACAGAAACGAAACGTCTCGCGGGAGTCGTACAAGATTACTGGTGGAAAACACGTTAACGTATTGAGACAACGTGAAACGAAAAATGTCATCTCCCGAAACGTCAACGAACTGTGCATATTATTATTACATACGTACACGAGTTGTAATATCTACACTGTAAGTTTCGGTCGACGGTTTTGAAATGTTCGCCGAGGCACTATTATAAGTTTCCTCCGAACGGATCGTAAGAGTTTTGCATCTCAACACATCAACACATACATGCGCGCGAGCACATACACACACACACACACACACACACACACACACAGTCATACACACATAAGTACAGTGCAGTGAAAACTGTTCAGTGTAAACTGCAAAGAGAATATACCATGTATATGTTTAATGAGTGTACGTGTGCGTATGCGTACAGCCAACGCACTCGGAAACAACAGCTTGTGGTTTTAGAGGACGCCTTAGTGAATCCTTTGTTTACCCCGAGCGATTTGAAATTATGCCCAAGGTATCATTATATATATATATATACAATATACGGGTGTGCGTGTGTGTATTATAGTACCCATGTATAAAGCCCCCGAAAACGAACTCCGAAATAATAATAATAATAATAATAATAATAACACCAATAAAATCATTAGTAACAAGACCAAAAATAATGAAAAATTATGTTCACACACTGCAATAGAACACATTATTTGGTTCATTTTCTCTCTCGCTCTCGTATGAAATATAATCGTTATCATAATAGTGTAATATACCATACAAGAAGATTCAACAAGCACGCTCACCTCCATTTTTCCTTAACATTGAAGGAGTGACATGTGGCGATACCAATTTATTTTTCTAATGAGAATATTATACTTTTTAAATGTAGGATATTAATCTAAATCAAATTTCGAACAAGTAGTTTTTGAGTTATTTAATTTTGTAAATAGTAAAATTATAGAACCAGTACGACAACAAGTCAGGAATTGAAGGGAACTAAGTGACTTATAAAATATAGTACCTAATTTATATTAATTTATCAAAATTTAAAAATTTGTAAAAGTTGTTAAAGTAGAGATGAATACTAATTAAATGCAATTTTATATAAAATTTATATTTTTATAAAACCGTTATTGTATACACATTTTAGTAGGTAAATCAGAAGTTTGTCGTTAACATTTTGACTTAAATATATCAACATTTCAAAAAAAAATGTTCTTGACAATTTGCAATAAAAAAATATAGCTCTCATTAGAAAAAAAATATGATGACAGAACACTGATTATGTGATATAAAATTCAAGTTCTTTAAAAGGGTGAACATGCTTGATGTATCGCCTTGTATAATATAATCTCGACGTCCCGAGCCGTGGACTACGACGAATGAGTTTCAAAAAGGAAGGAAATTACTTCCAAACAACGCAATCGGAGCGTGTTGATGTTTTGGAGCGCGTTTAACGCATACTTTACCATTATAATAATATTATAGATGAACTTGCGTTTCTAAAAGACACTATATTCGTTGAAAACCATTCGCTTTCCATAGTATATTAGACATAATATAAAATAATATTAGATGTACCTACATATATACCTAAGCATTTCTCAAAACTTATTAAACACAACCCGTGTACGACGGCTATATTATTCTAATAACCCGTTTATATATTATTTTATGCGTAGCGTTTTCGACCTTTATTGTAGCGATGAGACTATATTATATTGTTTTATTGCAGTTTGTATTTCTAAAAACAGGAACTTTTTGACGGGCACCATTTTGGATATAAAGTGACATATAAATTGTTTCATTTTAATTTCCAAGGTCTCGAATAAACTTTATCCTTTCTTGAAACTTAAACAGCAGTGCTCGCTTTAAGTAAAAGAAACTGTAATTCAAAACGAAACTTAATCACACTATTTTAAAAGTTATTTAAAACATTTTAAAGTGACAACTGAACCTTTTACATTTTTACTCGTATAGAATTTCTATCGAGCGACAATTTTTATGTTCATAGTCATTCAAGTAGTGAAGTGTCAAAGGGTAATTTTTTTACAATTTTAAGTATGTTTTAATTAATCTTACTAAATGAATGTGTTAAAATTCAATTATGTATACAACATATTCAATTTAATACAACATTTTCAATTCGACATGAATTTCACACATTTTAAAAAATTTGAGTTAAAGCCATTATGGTAAAAAATATTTATTCTATTATAATTAATAATACCATAATGTATGATTTATTTGTTGATGATTGAATAAAATTAAATAAATAAAATTACTACTTCTTGTGATATAATAATGTTGTTCGGCATAAAAATTGAAAATTAAGATTAAACAAATATTAATATCAATATAAGATATGTTATAAGAAAATAATGAATTTTAGTTACATATTTAATAGTGATGTACAATGTTATAATGTGTTCTTAATTTTCATTTATATTAACTAAAAATCACATATTATCTCGATTTACATTACTTGGTGGTTTTAAACGGGATAAATTTAATTCAAAATTGTGATACAAACAGTAAGATAAATTATACTGTCCTACTGACTATTAAATAATTTACGATTGATACAAAAAAAAAAATGGTAATTTAATTAATTCTGCTTATTACAGTAAAAGCTCGACGAAGACTAATTTGGACAAATGCATAATATTATAAAAACAACATTGTACGAATATATTATGCATAAAAGAGTATAATAATATACTTAACTATACCTATTAATACCCGAATCATAAACTGAACCGTTTACCATACGAAAAGGTCCAATAATGTTGTTTGAGACCTTAATCTCGATCAGCCGTCGTCTGCACATTTCTGTGTTGAGTTTGTATTATTATATAATATAGAGTTTTTATAGCTTGGTCGGTGAAAAATAAAAACAAACTTTTATATCGATTGTACATTAATAAAGCAAAGTTGTGGAGGCCCGTGGTACGCACAGGGGCTTATAAAAAATTCCATTATGGGTGATTGGAAAATATTTTCAGTATACTTGCTGTGTAAAATAAGTATTAAATTATTAAAAACCTCTCGGGGGTCCCGAGGTCATGGCTGCAGATTTTCGATCCGGTCTATCATTATTTCGGTTTATGATTATGAAACGATGAAATCGTTATTATACTGAGTTTTTAATCAACAGAGCCCGTCATGGAGAAAACTAGTTTTCTATTTATTATTATTATTAATTTTTTTGAAGACGTTTCAAAAATCATTTTTAGTTGGCTAGGTACCAAGTCTTTAATCGATGTGAAATAAATACTTTCGACATTCTTGGATTGTCTATATCAAATACTTAAAATATTCATTAAATAAATTATCTATTAGTTAAAATTAAAAAAAAGTATTTTCCTCGTATATAGCGATAACCAAGAAACAATTTTTCAAGCATATTTTATTGTCCACTACATTTTAATTAGATAATTAAAATTTTAAAGAGCAAAACTAGTACGTTTTAACGTAACTTAGAATGAATTCGAGTCGATTTCAACTGAATAAATAATCGAGAATATAATTAGACGGAGAAGTACGCGCGAAGAATTTTGAAAAGTTTCAAGTATGTATTAATGAGATGATTCGTTAACAATGTATTATGAAATGGTAAGATCTATATAGCTAGTTATTAATTATTATTTTTCGATTGTTCAATTTATTTGAGTTTCAATAAAACAGGATAAGACAACGAATTTTTCATTGAAAAGTCTGAAACTCATTTTTGATGAATACAGATTTAAAATGTAATATTTATGACATAGAAAACACTTAAATATACCATTTACCTATCCCTACATTTCTCAACTTTGTTTTTGTAGGCTGGGAGACAAATATTTAGAAAACATTTTTCCTTTTTATATTATAATATGTATGATAATAATATATACATAACTCTTTCGTTCTTGTATTTCTCTCAAATAATTATTCGTTTTAATACAGTTTACTATTATTTGTTAGTTTTGATGTACTATTTATTTGACCTCTTTATTTATTGTAAATGATAATAACAATGTATGTTTAGCGTTTCAGCTTGAAATAATTTCGTAGTGTATTTAAATATTTAATTAATATTTTGATGATATTAAATATTATTTTGAATGACGTCATTATAGAATTTATAAAATAGTTTATATCAGTTAATCTTTTCATCTCAAACTATATAATATATGTCACCTATATATTATACTATTTTAAAAATTAATTTTTAACTAGGAAAAGAATGTTTGTTCTTTTATGTACAGAAAATATAAATTCAGCAACTTATAGACCTAATAATTTTTTTTTCAACATTTTTAAGTAGGCTATATATTATAAGTAAGATAAATGAGCTTAATTGATAAACAAAATTACATGGAAAACAGATTGAAGAAGCCTAATAGTGAAAGTATTTAAATTTGAAATATTAGTCATAACAGACCTATTTCAATATTTGAATTTTTATAATCATGAACACTATGCATATATTTATTTATCATAGTATTATGTTTAATAAAATTAAAATTAACATTGAATAATTGTTGAATAGATGTTATGTACTTTGTTAGACGACTAAGTAACTACGTGATATATATAAAAAAAAATTAAAATAATATATATTTCCCCTGAAATAATATTCAAGAATACTCCCAAAATAAAATACTTTTATTGGCACACAACATGGCTATATCTATCAGCAATATTTCTTACAACATTTTGTTGAGCTTAATACAATGTTTGAGAGTAAAATTTTTATGCTTGCAATTAAGACAAGTTATTTAGTGTGTAATATGTATATCGTTTATGTATAGATTCAACTACCAATAAATATAATTCAAAATTATAACATTAATGTCATAGAATGTAATAATAAGTTAACTTCATCAGGAAAAAAAAATTTACTATTCTACAATTATTGTGTTTACGATATCGTATATCATGTATCGTATGTCACAAAAACCCTGGAGTAATTATTTAATTACCTAGCATAAAACTGTCGGCAAACCGTTGTCAAAAATTCAAAATTAAAGAAAGTTGTGCAACGCGTCACAATGATTTTTAAATCATGATCAAATTTTAGTAGCTTAAATTATGTAATAATAGTATAAATATTTCTAATGAGTAATTGGTTGGTTTTTTTATTGAATCGTTTTTATCTGTATTTATTTCATCTTTTCATGATATACCTACATTATTAAACATTTCTGTGTATAGGTATAAATATTTATTTTACTGTTTATTTCATCATAGTATGTACAAAGAAAACATTAATCATATAAATATTTGACTATTTTTTTTCCTAATCCATTATATGTTATAGGTACTTCAGAAATCATTTAGTTACATATTTATTACGTTGGTTTTTTATTGTTGTTGTTGTTGTTGTTTAGTTTGCAGTAAACGGAAATTCCGGGCTTATCTTTGCTGCTATCGAGGAAATTCCATTTGCAAAGGTATAAATGTCACGAAAAATGTTTATACGGCTCAAATGGGATATTATGTTTGAAATTTATATACCCGTGCAGAATATAGTATGTTGGAACGGTTTACTCTGCGGGAATTAGGGATATCACATTATTTATAAGCAAATCTGAACTGTATTCACCGTAAGGCTTTAAGTCCAAAACGGTTTGCCGTTTTAAACTATAATTTGAGGTACAACAAACGTTAAACGGTAAACTGACGAGTCATCAGGACCACCACTGTAATGGGACGATAAAATTGAAATATATTATTATTTTGGATCGTCAGTGGATTTCCAAAACGCTGAAGTTTGGTGAGTACACACTGCAAGGTGTGCAATTTAATAATTGTATGTGTGCTCAAGACAAAATCATAATATATTTTGGTGTTTGATCTGCTGATGCTGTCGAAACAACCAAACAACCGTCGGACCTACACCACCACAATTAAGGGATACCTAAAATATGGTTTGTGGTTTAATGTTTTCAATGTTTTTACTGAACGCATTTACCTAAGACATGATATAGGTAAAATATAGCTGTTTTCATATTTTGTTCACAATTTTCATCACTGCACAATAATCGCGTATTCGGAGGTACTCAAAGATAACTTCTCGTTGTCAACTTAAATATATTTTAATTTACGCTCACGCAATAATATAGCATGACTGTCGTTTTATAATATTTTCTATTAAGATAATAACGACATTTTATTACGCACCTGTATATCACCATTGAAAGATTTTTTTAAATTTTTTATTTAAATAACAAGCAAAAAGTTAAAGAATATTATATCGCTACAGATTACCAAAACTGCTATGTGATGAATGTTTGCGATTCATATAATGCATAACTTTGGTGTAACACTGTAATATTCACATTACGAATAAAATAGCATACACAAACAGCCGTTAAGGATAAAAAGTTGTAAACATATTATGCAGCACACTAGCGTGGCGTACAGTAATGTTTTAATCTTAGATTCCGAACGTTGCCAGGAAGTTATTGGCTTTAAAATGATGCGGTTTTTTTTCCGAAAACGCTTTTTGAGGCAGTATAAAAGTACTCTAAAAGTTACATACATAGACCCTTCATCGATCGGAAAGTAGACACAGATGGTGCTTACACAGGTCATTGTTGTAGATTCTCACAATATTTTTTTAGGAAAACAAAAAACTATACTAACGATATCGCACTTTGCGTGGAATTATTTCTGAGGTTTATCCTGTCGTGGGCCACAAGCTTCAAATGCCGCATAGTTTCAATATTTGAATTCACATTATGTATTGTTTTCACGTTCTCGCGAGATGTCCAATATTGAAAATAGATTGTACCCACCTATTTAATTTATCAACTATAACGTCTTAAATATTCAACGATATAGATGGTGATTGGTGAAAAGGAGATCACACATTGAAGTATAGTTCATAATGTTGAATACGGAACGTCTAATCTAAATAATTTTCAAAAATCAAAACTAAAATTGGAGTGAGCACGCATTGATATTAGTTTACTTTTTATAAGATAACTACTTATTTATTAAAAATAATTAATTGATTTGCACATGTCAGAAAAACGAGTAAATTTTTAACTTACGATAATATTTCATACCCAATAGGTATTTCGCATTGTTTGTACAAAACAATTAGTAGAGACAACAATTTTGTGTCCGCGTGTGTAGGTGCAGCGTACACTTACGAGTGTAATATAGTAAAAATTAAACTTTCAGGACATAATATTATTATGTATTTCACCATACGTCTGCTATATATAAGCATATTATATCAATATGCGAAATTGCTTGCACTATTTTCAAAACTTTGAGGACTCATTTTTGAATGACAAAATATGTGTTTACATTACGAAAAATGCCAATACCACTATATTATACATAATCAGCTCTACCGTGCTCGATTGTGATGACGATAATAATATTGACTATAAAATATTATGTCGTCGGCCTACGGTACAGTCGACGACGGTTGACAGTTACTATAAATGCGGCTGTCAATACACGACAGTTTCGAACGTGTTGAAATTAGTGGACAGAAGACTGCATTATATTATTGACTATTGTATCATATTATAATATATTATATTATTTTCATTTCTGTATACGGGTCGATGTACATTTAACCGGCACATTTATGAGGCAACTAAACATATGATTATTATTTTTTAAACCGAATATGATAGAATTAATATTGAATTCAATTACACTGTGGCTAAAGTATTTTTTTCAAAACATCAATTATAAATGAATACATCTTAATGATGCCAAAAGTGTATAATATTATAGATTATTCTAATTAACTTATCAGTTATCAGTGCATTGTACTTTAATAATCCGTTTGCCCAGGCCCATACAATGTTGAACATTTCAAGCTCTTACTATTCTATTATAATAATATTATAGTCTAGTTACAAATGACCATATTGTATCAAATTCTATATCGGTCATTTTTTTTCTAATATTAATGTATCGATTAAGACGTCCATTCGTCAGGTTTGGAATCATTTTATCATACATTCCATTTAATTCGCAAACTCATATTATCGTATCTGGTCGTTACTATTTTCATAATAATATTGTATACCTAGACGATGATAACTATTTTTTCTAACTTATACTATGCTACGAAACAATAACAATAATAATAAGCACAAAACTGACCTTTGTTGAACGTCTGTATGGCATCTGTCGGCAACCACTGCCGCCAATAGTGTCCCAGACTTGTGTAGTCTATCAACTGGTTTTTCAAGGCTCCAGGGTCATCGTGGCCAAGCACCGGAAACACGAACTGGCTACTGAACGTTTGGATGAGCAGGTTAGTAACGTTTTGAATGGCCATAACGCGGGTATGCAAATCCACCACGTCCGACGACACAGAGTCTCTGTAATAAGTACGAGCACCGTTAACATTTATAGAATATTGAGTATTTAAAATATTCGAATAACAAACAATTATTAAAAAAAAGACGTATCAGTTAAATAAATTGTATATTTTATGGACAATAAGGATACTATAGTATAATATAGACATATATATATATACATATATATAGTATAATATTACAGGGCGTTAGTAAATTATCACATTTGATAGATTCATATTATACATTTATTTTCTGTAATCGGATTCGTCGGAACCGATTGATTTTAGTGAGCGCATTAAATGCGATAATCGTCAAAAATCAGAAGGTCTGTAGTAAAATATAACTTAATAGAAATTTAACATATTCTGTGAATAAATACTTTGAAATTTCGTTTGAAAATATCAAATGACACAAATTTCAAAGAAAAATTGCTCACCTGTATAAATATGCTGTAATTTAAATTTTACATTTATAAGTTTAAGACATTTTATGACGTATTGTATCGACTCTAATTTAAAGGACAGATCGTATTTTTTTTATTGAGTTTACGTGTTATTTTTATTCTTACCATTTTTACTATTAAATATATCATGTGGTAAAAATGTCAGTGTGGGTTTTGATGTAGTATATAAGGGACTTTTCGAACAGAAAGGTCTAACATGAGGATACTGCAGCGTTGGTTAATTTTTATTTAATGTATATATTTTTTTTCCCTTGCACGATTTTTTTTACCTCTGTAAACAATGATTATTAATCTTTATGAGGTATGCGGAGAAGAAAAGAATTTGTGTTTTGGTCTGCAGTAAAACTTTTGTTCGTTCTCACTAACAAGCTATTTTATAATACTATTAAAAACACGCTTGTCTTTCACAACATGAAGTAGCTACTGGCGTGGAGGTGGAACGGCTAAAACATTATTATATAATACTATTTCCAAAACATTGGGATTGCTACAATATGGTTGACAATAATCTATTATTGAGCGATACATAAATTTTTTTTCACTGTACAGCTTTACGTTTATGTTTGATGGAAGATTTGAGTTAAGTCACATCAGCACTAAAACTGATAGTTATTTGCCAAATTTTTTATCGGTTTATTTTTGCATGGTTTTAGAGTGATTGAAAAATATATGACTAAGTATAAAAACGTACGGATAATACAGTTATTTCAACTACCCTTTACAAATTGAATGAAACAAACAAAACAACTATTAAAAAAAACTTTTTGAACTGCTAATCACCGTATTGTGCACTATATTTATGTGTTGGTATAAAGTGCAAAGCATATTTTTCATTACACATTTATTTTATTTTAAATTGTATACATAAACTGCAGTAAAACGACCGGTGAGAGGATACTAGTTTTACAGTGACGTGTTTGCATGTATTTATTTTTATGCCTGAAAATATTTGTAAGTTCTAGAGGAGTACTTCAATAACCAATTCATAATTGCATATACATTTACTATATTGAAAATATTAATTCTGCAGACAGGGAAATCTGTATTTAAGGAGTAGTATGTATAAATACATTTTTTTTTGTTTAAATAATAGTGTTATTATAAATTATTTGATGTCATTATTATTATTGCATGTTTAATATTCACTACGAGTGAGTAAATATTGTTGGTATAAAATGTAATATAGTATATTTGAATATTATTAGGCATGTTTATTTAAGGGTGTACACATTTGGTAAGACGCTATGACAAATAATCAAACTCAATTGATGGAAAGTGAAAACTCATTATAAATATATTACGTTATTAAAATGGCAGAAACATATTTTATTTAACCAATTAATAAAACCTACATTATACGAATAATATATTGTTTTGTGTTTACTTTTAATAAGACGTAATAACTAATAAGTATAAAATAATATTTATATAACATTTTTAAAAGTACCACTGCAAAAAAAAAAATGAAATCGATTTAGAACACAACTTTTTTGTGAATTATTATCACCAAATATTTAGTTTATTTTTCATTTTCCAAAAAAAAAACTTGTCAGATAGTTTAAAAAAAATGATAGATACATTTTTTAATCGTGTGTTCAGTTTCATTAGAGACAAAATCTAAACATTCTCAACTAGCTGGATGTTCCAAAATGATAAATGTTTCGACCATACAATAAATTTGTTAAGTAACATTTGGTTGTCACTTAGTTAAATTATTTTCTATCATCATAAAAGTGGCTGGAAAATAATGAAAATATTAAAATATTTGATTAGTTATGAAACTATTGAAACTATTTTAAGTTTAACCTTGAACTACAAATACAATTTAGTTCATATTACGGTGGTTTTCCACGATGTTTCAGGAGGAATCGTTTTTGAAAAATATTTATAGCAATGTTTGAATCCTTCAATTTGATTTTCGATTTGATAATTTAATAAAAGCAAAGACCTTTTTTCGATGTCACTGGTAGAATTTAATTTGTTTGCTATAAGCGTTTCATCAATAAATAACACAATAATGAACACATCGTGCCATTTCAAAACGTCAGCACGTAACTATTATGTAAGTTATGCAAATGTATGTAGGTAATCACGTGTGGGCCACATAGGATTTTTGTTTAATATGTTAATATTGAAAAAATGAAAAGTGATTTCTCGTGCTCAGATATTAATTTCTAAGTGAATCCAATCCTCTATACGAATTACGCATTGAATTATACTCGCTCGCGTGAGATTAACGTTTTTATTTATTTATTTTTAGATATTTTGGTTAGTATACTGGTGGTTAAGAGACTATACCATTGATTAGGGTCGGTTGACTCGAGTATTCCGATTAATATTGACGTTGACATTGATATGCGATCAAATCAGAGGAAATAAACAGTGGGCTTAAAAGTATATTAAAATATCGAATAATATATTATATATTATCTCTAAATATCTGCAGCAGTTAATGCAAGAAGATAGATTTAAAACGCCCCACGCATCACTATATATTATAAGCCGTTAAACTAACTAGTGCAGTCGTGTGGTTCTTACGTTTTTTTTTTATTGTGAAATATTATTATAATAATTAAATTCACGTGCATAAAAATAGGGTTTGAAAGATATACTGCGAGTTCAACATAAATAATTGTATAAAAAGTTTCCGACGCTGATCGAGTTACATAAATCTTTTGAACGTGCCAGTGAGTGTGTGCGCATCAAATTGTTAGTTCAAGGGTATAAGGCTTTATAGACTATATTGACTGGGTAGATGTAAAGGTTCTAGTGTTAATATAATTTACTTGAAAGGATAGGTAGGTGTGATATGAGTATGCATGGCGGGTCCGAAAAAACAATGATCATTTAAGAAAGAAAACGTCATACTTCAGGGTACCATAAAACACATTTTGTTGTATGTTCACTATTATTTTTTCTTTGCCTAAGAAATTTGAATACACTGGGAAAAAATATTTATCAAAAATTGAAACTAAAAATATGTGATAAATTACCCAAAATAATCTTGAAATATTTTTGAAAGTATATATATTTGTACTGTAAGATAAAATAATAGAGTACATTTAAAGGTTAGAGGGATCACAATTTCCAAAAATATCGTGGATACACAATATATTTATACTATCAAATTCAAAAAACTAAAACGACTTAGTTAGTTTGAATCACTGCTAAATATCATCAAAGAAATATGTATTTACAGGCAAAAATATAAAACAATTAATTCTTGTGTTAATATAATTTACTTGAAAGGATAGGTAGGTGTGATATGCGTATGCATGCTTGTGTTGTATCCACTAAATTGAAAACATTATTTTCATATTATTATGTAAAATAATTGAATTATAATTTATAACTGCGTAATAATATTTGACAATAAATTATAGTTAAAATCTTAATTTTTTCCTCGCCTATTACGTCATAAATTTAAACTACCTACTGTTATAATGAAAAATCTTAAAAATGTTAAATGTTAAATGTTAAATATCAAATTTACTACACCCGTTGGTTTCAAATCGAGTTTACTAATAATTAAAGCTTTATTTTTATTGATCCCTTATGTAATTAGTTATTATATTTTACGTCACAACTTATGTCCCTACTCTGATTAATTTTAAAATTTAATTTTCTTCGTACTGACCAAACTTAGAAACATACATTACTAGGTCCAATTCCCTGATGTTATTAAATTATTAGTCCACTGGAATATTTATTAATTTGATAAACAATATGGAATAAATACTGTCATCGATTATTTTAAATTACTGTGAATATACAGAGTGTTTTTGTGGAATCTGAAAAATAATTAAAAAATAATTACTTTGGGTAAAAATTATATTTTATTCATAACTCTTGTACCTTTGTATCTTTTGATCACTTTAATTATATTAAATCTGGTTATAAAATGCATGTATGACTTATAACAGAACAAATATCCTAATTACATTTTCGTTTATGTATATACGCAGTTAGGTACATATATTTTAATTTTAAATTAAAATGTTACTAGTCATTACATCATAACAAAATTATTTTAATTCAAAATTTTAGAAACGGATTTTTTTGTGCAGAATTTTAAAATTGTCTCACGTTTTCGAGTAAAAATTGAGAATACCATTTTAATTTAAGAAACTAAAATAAATGAAAATCGAATTAAAAATGTAATTTCATCAAGCATGAAATGTAGGTATATTTACCAACCATAATGTTGCCTGTAAATTATTAACAACACACAGGAATTAGGTAATACGCAGTAACACCAACGGTCCCAGGCTTGTGATAAATCGAAACCATCTAATTGATATGTTCTGAATGGAGGTGAACTCCATAGAACTAAAGCCTTATTATCAAATAATATAAGCTTCGTCTACGTGACTTAGCTATTTAAATCAATTCATAATATAAGATTACGAGGTTTTAAGTTTCATAGGTATTATATAGGTCAATCAAGGTTAGGTCCTGGAGAAAAAAAATGTGGTATTACACACTAATATTAAGCTCAGATATTATTTATTTTGCCAGGCAAAAAACTAGATTGAAAGTGCAAGTCAATACAAAAACGATGTTATAATTTTCGATTTCGTATAAAATTCAATTTATGGCGACGACCATGTATGGATTCCAGACCATTGAGTCGTACTTTCAAATAAATTCAACCGAATAAAAACCGGGTAACAGACATTATAATACATGGCCTCATCGATATCATTCAGACATGACTGTAATATAGTATGACGGTGGCATAAGCAACATGGCGAGCGAAACGAGTCGCTTAAATCGATTGAAAGCAATTGTTATAACAGATTAGAACAAATTCAGACAAATTGATATTTATTATACAAAGGTATACATCATGTACTTACCACGGTATTGATTCAATGGTATTTCCGTAATAATGTAATATAATTTAATGGAATATAAGAGTTTAAAGAAGACGAAACCTCGCTAGACATTTAGTTAAAAATTGTAGGTGGACTGTAATATTGGCACAGTTTCGCAAAACTATCGAGTCCAAAACTTCAGATATAAGCGGTTATCGAGAGACTCAAGTATCTACCACCGTCTATATTATCTAGCTAAAAGTTTTGGAAGTACCAAGGAATATCAAATATTAAATATATTACTAGGATATATTATGGTTGCACCAGGGAACTCCAAATGGAACATTTAATAATATAGGTAAATACTTATTAATACATTATAAATCATACGAGTAAAGCATAAATTGTTTTGACAACCTGAAATTACTTAAAGAGGTACCATCAAGAAACACAAACATTAACATTAATTTTCTATGAAACCCCGAAACAAGTTCTAAGGTTATAATTAAGACGGAATGGTTTACAGAATCAAATGCTTTTGGAAATTCCGTATAAAATAACTACTAGGTAATTACCTAGTTTTGTCTTGAAAACTATATTTAATAAGTGGATGTTGAGGGTATTTCAATTTCAAACATCGAATTTATTTATATTTTTCGTTTGATAATAAAGTTATATTAAAAAAATATTTTTTATCAATTACAGTTAATTGAATACACTATTCAATGGAAATTCGCTAATAAAAAAAGCATTAAATAAAACTAATTGAAATGTTTGTTTTCGATAAAATTTAATTTGGAATTCGATATAAATTAAATTTAACTTGAAAAAAAAAACAATTTTATGTTGTGACAACACCAATAATAATAACAAATGTTATTGAGTTAAATCATTTAAGCAAACAGGTGATATGTATCAATAATTTGTACGTGATTACTAAATTAAATATAACTTCTAATTAACTATAGTATACAGCATTGTTATATAATAATTCAATATTGTATTCTACGTGATGTACGAATTCCACTAAATTAATTAATCTCATTAAACACTTTAGTCTGTTAAAATATCATTGTATTCTGTCTCAGTAGTTCTCATGATGAGATTTTTTTTGTTTATTCAGTTTATATACCAAAAGTCAAAAAACATTTTACGCTTTACACCTAATGAAATGAGCCCGTGGCAGCAGCTGCCACGTGAAGAAAAATAAAAGGATAGGTACACTGAAATACTCGGCAGGAATTGTCGCCGTCGTCTAGTTTTTTCTGAAAGATAATTTATGATATTATGCAACTGAACATATTTTGGAATTGATACTGAGCACTGTTGTAACGGGCGCTTATATATCTACAAACTGGTCTAATCGGACCACAACTTTTCACGTCGTTTCTCGTTTCGTGAAGATGAGTCTCGGCAAGAATAGACTTTCAGCCGTAAGTCGAGTATGGTGAAAAGGAAAAAAATTAAATAACCTAACGTAAAAACTGTATGGCGACCGGAAACATAAAATATATCATATTATTATAATATATAATTCACCGTCGTGAATATAAACGCCACCCCGACGATCCCGTTAAACGCATTTACTGTGCGATAACAATATTATGACGACGTGCCTACACCACCGGTGAGAAAGGAGCATATAATAATACGACCTAGTAGTTATTATTATATTCGTCGTTAAACGAGAAAAAACTTGCTGCGGAAAGTCATATTGTCGTCAGCCTAAACGCACATATCTCTCTCGACACGCGGCCTCTGGGACCTGAAAACATACTACGACCTACCTACCTATACGACTTTTAGCTTTCAGTTTCCCCGTATTTTGGGCACGACACGTCCCTGACACCACGCCGATAGTATAATAACAATATTATGAGTATTATCATTACTATTATTATTACTATTACTACCGTTGTTATTCGCGATTACTGCGACTGTAAAAAACACGTTTTCCGGTGACAATTTTTTTTCCTTTGCTCACCGTCACTCTATATACTCTTGGAGCGTCGACGGATAAACCCATTATGACGTTATACTTATACCTGCCGATATCCATATACCCTCCCTACCCAACCACGACTACCGGTACATTATTGCCGTGTCGCGTACTCTGCCGGTAACGTTAGTTTCGGTACCGTCAAACTAGACCTCTGGGAAGTATTAACCATATTATATATATATATCTACCACGTGTGAGTTTAGTTTCTGGGACGCGTTCAGTTTATCGTCTTTTATGGAGCGATCTATACAATATTACCACAAGTAGATATTGTTTCATATTATACACTGCAATTTATTATTATATTATCATGCAGCGCGGTACGATACGAATTGAAAAGAAAAACTGGTTGAATACGACTTACAGCGAATGACATCGTTTATGGTGCCAACGTCATAATATTATAGAAGATGGTTCACAAAAATACTTAATGTATTAATATTCTACATTATAATATAATATTAATATATTAATATATAATATTAGTTGTATAGTTCTAATTTTTGAAACATGTAAACAAAAGTATGATATTATTATTTTCAAATTATTAAATGTTTTATACCAACTGTCCAGTATACGTTGTGGTGATAAAAACTACTTTTGTTCAAAAAATAATTGTCCTTTTCTATTGGAAATTAATAAGATTTTATTTTAAAATATTTATGCACAATTCAAACTGGTAAGCTTCTAAATTATTAAACTTCATGTTCTGATGATTATAGTCTAAAATAAAGGTGGTAGGTTAAGCATAAATAGTGACTGTAAAGAGTTGAAAATGTTAGTTGGAATCGCCATGCAGCACTCCTTAAATGGTATCCAAAACTTGGAAAATTAGAAATTTGGTGTTTGAAAACCTATAATACCTACTTGAAAATTATAGAAATCAGAATTTTAATAAATGAGTTATATAACAGGATAAAAAGCGATGAGAGGTAAGCAGGATTAGGAATCCCCGTTATGTATTATATCACTTTTCTATTAACTATATATTATAATATGTATAAAGCATTATATTCTTCTCACATATCAATGCAAATATGACATAGCAACGACATTTAATATAAAAATACAATTTTATTTCACGTAGATAATATTCACATTCCTATTCATCATGCTGTTTTTTATTTAGAGTTATCTAAGACATCAGCATAAGTACATAAGTATAAGTTTTACACTGATATGTATCTGTTTAAAGTTTCATTCGTGAACATTGTACTGGGAGCAAAAGTACATACATTTATTCATAGACCACTATATGGATAGCCTTATCTACCAACTATAGGTGCAAAGTTAGACACAGATGGATTTACTTTATAACTTGAAATGTTCGACATTTTCTACTGGTGTTTCAGAAAATTTTATAAATCTTATTTTCTCGACAATATTGCAGTTGTAAAAAAGTTCACTGGTTTGTTAAAAATATAATACGTTACAGAGAGTGAAAAAAACGAATGTAACACGTTTCAACATTCTATCAGTTCATACTTTTAAGATCATAATAATTATTTCGTTTTATGGTAATCATTGTCAAATATTTTCAACAGCAACATATAAGTTATATAGCTAATTAATGGTAATTAATATTATACAGTTGTATAATCAAAAATAAGTAGGGGTTGAGCATTATATTAGAGTTAATTAAATATTTTACTTGCTATAATTTTCCAAAAAAAAACCATCGGCTTGACAATTTAATATTCTAAATCGTTTTGTTTATTTTTATTTGCTTATAAATATATGGTGAACTGCGCTAGGTAATCATTGTGTTTTGTTTTTATTATTTAAAGGCTTTTCTCCAATTCCCGTTTAATATACTCGATTATTGTCAAGTGTTTTTTCCGTGATATTGAAGTATCAATGTTATTTTATACGTATAATGTACATGCTATATAAAACCTACGATGCCGGCAGTTATAACACTTTTCGAAATAAGTTGTTTATTTATGAGGGGGAGAAATGTTGATTCATTTCGTGCAACTTTATTTATAATGTAACTCATAACACGCACCCGCCTCGATGGTGGTAAGTCGCCATCAGCGTGCAGCCTATCCGGATCAGTGTCATGTCTGCGATTTTTTTTTATAATGTAATAACAATTTTTTTAACTCTTTGTTGTAGTATAAGGTATTCATTTTTCTCCATTATACGAAATTATTTAAGAAAATCTCTTCATACAAAATGCAATACATATTATAATAATATTTCACCAACAAATCGATGGTAAATTAATGTAGTTACAATACGTTAAAATAAGTTTCACTGTTAGGTGAGATAATACAAACATAGAAAAAAATTGTATGATAATATATAATAATATACTATTATTATTATTATTATTATTATTTCAGAACAGATATTCTAGTGAATAAAAGTTATAATAAAAGTTCGTTATGCTAACGCTATGAATTTATTGAGTAAATTAACTGACTCATTTTATATGCATATGCAGATTGTAGGTTAGGTCCTTGTTCATACAAGTTATAAAATGTGGCAATCGATGCAAACGTTTTCGATAGTCGACGTTGATGCTTAAGGTCTGAGACAGAGTTTGAGATATAGGTTAATCATTATGTGATTTAATTTTAATTTTCGATCATATTATAATATGCGTTACTTGGTTGTATAGATTATGTTGATTAATGTATATAATAAATTATCTTTAGAAACATTTTTTTACTTGAGAGGATATTAGTGCTTGAAATTTTAAGAAGTTTTAAAAAGACAACTTTTAAAATTTGAATGTACCCACTCATGTTGGTACTATTTCAAAGTTATTTTCGAGCAAAGGTCCCAAGAATGTACAATACTTAATTGTTACGTGTAGATAGTAAATCAAATTTTAAAAAAATGTATAAAATCATGCTCACTTTCACATTGGTCTAATATCACAGAAAATTAAAAAGAGCAAATACATCTATCACCAAAACTCTAGATCACAATGTTTTTCTATTGTTTGACGTATACATCTTTAGTTGTGAATTTAGGAATAATAGGCATGTTATTATATTTTGATGATATGTATTATATTTTTTTTATACCTAAAATAAAACAGTTTTAACTATTTTTAAATTTACCTAACCAATTATGCAAAAACAATATTTCAAGATCTTAATCAAATTCTTATCTATTATTTTCATGATAAATAGTTTTATGCTAATCTCGATCGTTTTAAATTAAAACGATTATTTGACACTAGTTCTCCGTGTACAAAAATATAATCACAGAAATCGTCTTAAAGGGCCCGGTGCCAGATTTTCAAAT
>PVMI01018971.1:0-10647 GCA_008528875.1 Aulacorthum solani
TATAATAATTGTAATGAACATACTTAATTTTGAAACAAAAAAAGGAATTTCAATGAGCCTGAAGTCATGTATTTGGACGGCAGTAGGATAGAGTCCATTTGAATAGAGTAATTTCCTCCACCTTAAAAAAGTGAGAATTTTTTTACTATACAATGTAGTTGTTAGGTATCATTATACCATTTATATAATATAATAATAATTTGTGTTTCATACATAACTCATAAAGCGAACAATGCACACTATATGTTATAATTGCATGCATATACATTGATACACATATTATATAGGTACCTAGATATTATGTTTGTAGTTAGAAAAAAATTATATTTTCACACGCACCAGAAAGCCTTTCAATAGACTCTGCAGAATATGTACTACATAAATATAGTTTTAATCGCCAAACAGTAAATAATTTATTCAAAGATTGTATAAGATATTAAAGTATAATATATACCTACTTATTATTTATTAACTTAGTACCTAAATAGGTACACAATTGATAGTCGGATAGATATATCATAGATTGGGTAGATCTATTAATTAGTTTATAGTTATACTATAAGAGAGTCCTTACTAGTGTTAAGATATTTATGACCATAAAAATACCAAAAAAATATCAAAGTAAGCCCTTAAAACAATTAAATATGATATTGAAGTGAGTATGCGTTAAAAAAATTGTACATTTATTTGTTTAATCGTTCACATAATATATTAATAGCTAAAATTGCACTATAATCTTTAAACAATAATGACGAAGTACTTCTACTGGGAAGCCCTTCACTCGATTATTTCATGTCTTATTCATTTTAATAAGAATTTTAAAGAAAAAAATCTATAAACAAAAATATTTTTTAACTTAACTACAAGTATAATACAGATAAAGTGAAAACAAAAATGTAATTATTTCATTTATAAACTATTATACTTGTTTTTGTGGCACTATATTATACTTGAATCGTGGTTTGAGGATTGAAGTGAATATAATATTTATTCTTTGGTGTACTCTTATAACCACTTAAAGGATTGAAAATTAGTGTAAAATGAACAGTTGTGTTGTAGCCATATATTTTCGAACTCCAAAAAAGCAAACTAGAAAGTTGTTGAAGAAATATTTATTAATTGTACCTACATCATAGCTGAATAGTAGGTACCTACCTATCCATAAACAATAATTTGTTCTCTAATATTGGAGTATATTAAATTGTATTTTCACCATGTATAATATTATGGTATTTGTTTAAAACTGATTTTTTAACTAATACAGATTTTGTCGTTGTAAACACCTGAGTTGATCTGGTGAAAATCGTGTGTATCATTTTAGTACGGAAGGCTCAAAAATAACACTGATTAATGATTTATCCTGTTGTAGTGGCTTAGGCGCTAACAGCTTAAAAATATTATGCTATAGTTGTAAAATCACTGAATCATAAAAGTTTGGTAAGTAAAATATTTTATTGACTTATACAAACTAAAAAATTATTGAATAAAAATAGTTTTTAACCAACCAGATAAATACGAATTTAACCATATATCACAAATATAAAAAAAAAATGAAACAGGGTGATGGCGGAAAACTTAACAGGTGCAATGAGTCGAAAAACAATCGATCATAAACGTCAAACAATAGAAATTATTAACAGGTAGGAACTAGGAACACTAGATTGTAGGAAGGTATAACTTGATGAGAATCACTTATATTTCTTGAGCAAAAACATTTATTTCTGTATATTTATGATGTTTTTTGTAATTTGGTAAGTATAATAAAGTACACACCTAATTATAAAATAAAAATTATACTAAATAATAATTGTACAGTTATTAAATAAAAATAAAGATAGATATTATAAATTGTTAAAAAAAATAAACGTAAATCATAAACATTTTAAAAATTGTATCATTCTTTTACTAGATAAATACTTAGTGTTCTTAAAACACAGTCATAACACTGATATTGACAATAATTAAAAATATTAACAATGCTGCTTTTATAATATGTACTTTGAATGTCGCTGAACAAATTAAATAGGTATGACTACCTATAACCTATTATAATGCATTATTATAATTAATTTTAAATATTTTAATGTATATATTTTACACAATACCACGGTCAGCGCTATTGCAGTAGTAAATCTAAATAAAATGATTTCATAGTATGCGAAACCGATCGACAAAAATAACATACAGATCAAGTAAAAATGACTAAAATAATTTTGATTATATTTTCCGACCACGTTATGGATATAACTCGCAAGTGAAAACATTAAAATAATAGTTAAGAATAATATAGTGCACTAAAAACTGTAAGTATTATATGTACATATTATTATTACATAAATAGTGAACGTGAGTTCGTAAATATTGCCGACGCACGAAAACTATTAAAATTGTTGAAAGTTCGGGGGATGAGAAACGGTGAGACTTAACATACCCGAACGGTGTAATAACAATATAACTCTACCGAACCGAACGCAATAATATTATATATTATTATAATATTTTATCACACGGCTGTGCAGCTGTGGTAGAAGATCGTGTGACGGGCGAGAGGGCGAGAGGGGCTGTGTCTGGTCTCGTCGACTTAAACCTTTGTGGTGGTGGTTGATTAGGACGAGTATAGAAGTGGAGCGTGGGTGTTCAAATGGCGAAACCACCCGGCATGGGCGGATACTCATCCGGTCTCTTCTTGACGGCGCCGTCCTGGCCGCGCGTGACCGGAAGCGGTGGCGGTGGTACGTCCGGTACCGAAGAGCCTGCCGGCCTGTTGTTCTTGACGACCGTACCGTCCACGGGCCCGTTGTTCTTGACGACCGCAGCGACGGGCCGAGACTCATCGTGTCCGAACGATCCGTCGTCGGTTCCCGCTGACGCCTCCACATCCGACATCGGCGACGGATACGACGGCGCGGCCGCATACTTCACTTGGGGCCATTCGTAGAGGAACTGGAAAGGACGGAACACGGGAGTGACGATCGGTTCCGCTTGGCTGGGCAACAGACGCTGGTCGGTGGTGATCAGAGCGTTGTAGACGCGTGGCAAGCGGCCCGCCTTCAACACCACTTGTTGAGCGGCCGCAAATTGGGCCGCAAACATGACTGTTGCGACGAAGACCACAGCCCGTACGTTTCCCCAGCCGACCAAAATGGTGTGGCGGGATCCGGCCGACTCGACCACCTGTTTAATGGTAATCAAGAGATTAGTATGAGGTATAGAATATAGCTTATAAAATAATCAGTGACGTCCCTCGACCATTTTTCCATAGGGGTGTGTTTTCGATATTTTAATATGATTTAGGTATAACTCAAAATACATGCGCATCTACGAGATAAATTTTCTACTTTTAGATTTCAACCCCTCTGGAGTGATAGAAATTAATAATTTCGTGCAGTAAGTGATAAGATGTTTTCGCCTTGTCGGGTAAAATAGTGTTTAAAGAATTATATAATTAAGGTAAAAAAAAAGGTAGGGAAGAGTTTCCATTTTGCATTCGCCCGATCCCAGAAAAAACTCTTCTATCTCTTTAGACTATGTAAGGCTTAAGTCTTAAACAAATGTAAATAAATTATAATTTTGCTCTATTAATAGAATACTTTTCCTCGTGATTATATTTCTATAATAAAGAAAATTCCACTATATTAAAGATTTAAATATCAACTAAATATAGAGAATTCTACTATTATAATATAGGTGTTATGCGCATGGTCATTGGTTATGTGTTGCATATTATACGTATATTAAACTCAATTAAAGTGATAAATGTGATACCATTAAGCTGACCTTCATAAGGTAACATCTGTGTTCAGTGTGGATGTGTAATGATCTGTTACATGTATCTATATCTAAAGTTTAAAATAATTTACATTGTTATAGTATTAAAATTAGTTGGTTTTGACTCAACTATAAGGTTTAAGTTGTGTAATTATACAATAATTATTGCTTCCAGATTCAGCTATAAAATTTCATATTCCTAACCCGTATGGAAAACGGACTCGTCATGTTGCGAGTTTTCTTGGTAGTCACCCCTGATCGTTATGACGATTTGGATTCATCGAAATAATGGATTCGTTTGCGAAACGCGTTAATGACCTACGAATGTTAATATTTTTATTGTTAAAATTATGAGGTTAATTGAGTGCAGTACTTGTAAGTTGTAACAGATATAATACGCATACTACGAGGGCAGCACAACAATAACACACACGTCATCAATGGTCATATTAAACATTCGATGGTATTATAGTCACGTACAAGATATAGTGATGACAAACATACATTATATCATGAGAACATATTTTTTCAAGTTTGCAACATTATCTGTTAATTTTATCCTTTTCAATCTAACAACGCCGAACTTTATGGTAACATATTTAGCTTTTTTTGTAGATATTGGTTTTTAAAAAATCCATACCAAAAAATTTATTTTATAGCACAATATAAGTACAAAACATATATTTTATATAATGCTTACTGACATGTTTTATTTTTATAATCCAGTTATATCTATGATTAATATAATATATCTATACATAGATTTGAAAAATATTTTCTGTTTAATCGATATAGATATTAGGTTTGATTATACAATGTGCTATATTCGAATTTCACTTTTTACGAACATTATTCCTGCTCATCTAATATTTTATAATCAAATAAATGAATGTTGTTTTATTTTTTTTTATATAAAAAAATAGGTTACACGGGTACTTACATCAGTGAGATAATAAAGTAGGTAGGTGCCTACATGTATTTAGGCTCACAGAAGATAGTTGGCTATGAAAGAAATAATATCAATTAAGTGATAACTGATAACTGAATGGCTATACAAATATTTTGTTTCATAAATCATTTCATCAAAGTAGCTTATTATTATTATATTTTATAATTTATGTATTCGTTGAATATTTGAGTGTTATAATTTAGGGGGAGACAACTTTAATATTTTAAATAGTCTTAGGTATTCAGCTATAATATTTTCAAATCAAAATTTTAAGTATTTTTATGTTAAAAAATGCCTGACACAACAGTCGGCAAATCGGGAAATTGTCCATACCTCCAAGGCTAAAAACTACTTAATTAAAGCTACTCACAGTGTTCTAATAAAATAAATATTAATTTGGTCTCATTCAAAGTTCTAAGCTATAGGAAAATAATTTTTCAATAGTTATCAAAGTATAAGTAATTAAACATATTTTTTAAATTAAAACAGTTAAAATGAACCTTATCTTTTGAATTCCGAATTCAAACGTAAATGTGGCCTTAAAAATATTAATATTAGCATAAGAAATGTGCCGAAATCGATGCTAAAAATGTAATTACCTATTATTCGCATTGCATAATCAACTTGTGCTTATAAAATGTATGTATTTCAAATATTATTTAGGTTAAAGCCAATTGCTGTTAAATTTACAGTGAATGTAAAGCAGTAATTATGTTGTTAAAACCCCATTTCATCACCAATAGGTACGACTTAAAAAATGGTTTGACATAGATTATTATTTAAAACATGCCCGGCTTAGCCTTAATGATTACAGAGGTTATATTGTTAAATTTATATGTAACTACAAAATTATATCATATGATTTGTGGCTTTAAGGGCTTCCCTTTAAATAGTCCAATCTGTTTTAGATAATCGAAACAACTTAATGAGAAATGTCTTTATCTATTTATCAAAAATTAGATCGAACATTTCATTTAAGAAGCTTTTACTATAAAACCATTAAACCAAATCGATAGCATATGTCATGTAGAGCATGTAGTTGTATGAATACTACGACATATACTGAATAGTATTCCGCAATCAATTATAAAATAACTTAACTTAAAAATTACGCTATGGTTTAAGATTTAGCTAATGTTTTTATTATTAGAGTTCTTTCAAATAAATATATTATTTGTTTGTACATATTCCTAGATGAAATTCAATCAAGCATTTCAAAAATTAATAATTTAATGATAGATAAAAACTATTTGAGTTGTAATATATCTTTTATTATTATTAATATTATATATCACATGAACAATATTGCGTTAGAAGTTGTCTAACTAGTTTATTTAATTAATTCAAATCTGCCTTGAACGTATATTATACTGATGAAATAAAAATATATCCGCAGAGAATTATTATATAAATTTATATGTTTTGTGGACTACAACAATACTTTATTTTTACCAATCCAAATAATACCTACGCATTATATAATACATAAGTAAAGGTAAGAACATGTACGATTTAAATAAAATATAATCTTAAAATGTATGTTATTTGTTCTACAACTAGAGTTAAGTGAATTAAATTAGTTGCATTATTAATTTGTACTAATATTTTAAACATTATTTTTATACTATAGAGATTATATTTTAGTAATCAATTGCATGCGAGAAATAATGACATAACAAGTGAACCATGGTTGCTGTTTATTTTAATTTTCAGAGGTCATGATAAAATTAAAATACTATAAAATATAAAAATTATAAAAAGACAGAATATATATATATATATTTAAATAGCCATAATTATATCATAAAAAATTTAAATAATTTACAATCTCTCATTATAATTGTTTTTCTTTTCAAAGAAACAATTAGCTGAAAATGCATTTGCTTTTTAAGTCCATGTTTCATATTTATCAAGGTTAATTGTGTTATTTCTAAAAAAAAACTTTTTTAGTAGTACCTTAAAGGAAATCGCCACTGTCATTAATAGTAAAACAAATACCTACTGTTAAGTACTTAAGATTACTTACCTAATATTCAAATTGTTAAAAAGAAAATTTAATAACCTACCCACATAAATATCGTAAAAATACTAAATAGATAATATAATATACAGTGGGTTTTATTATAGCTACAATACATTTGTCATAAATCTCATGAATTTCTTTATGATATTTAATGACACAAGTAGAAGTACCTAACCTTAAATTTTCTTAAATAAGAAAAAAATTGAATATACTTAGAAATTAAAATGTCTATTTCATATTTGTTGTGCTCAACGTCTCAATAAATAATAATAAACAATTATTAGAATAATACATCTGTTTCTTAAAATGTATGTAAAAATATAGAGGTATACCTCTTATAGGAAATTAATTCCTTTAAACATATTTAAAATAACTTTTTACTTTATATTCAAATGGTTTATACAAGATATACATTTCATGCTATAATTAGGTACTAATGTATTTTTTGAAAATTAAATTAAATATATAATCATACGGAATACAAAAATAACCTTGTCATTCCGTTAAAACTATTCATTTAATTAATAACCATAACATTTGTTGTATCTGTTAAGAAAATGAAATACTCACTATTATAAAATAATAATATAAATCTACTGATACGACTAAGCTCTTTCTGACTGTCAAAATATAATGTTTTACTTAAATTAAGAGTATAAAATAATATAATTACTTGCAATTAAAATATTTGACTGCGGTATAACTCGATGTACCTCCCTGAGATTTTAAACGACAACAGAAATATTTCAAAACTCCGTTATGTACGTCTACACTTGGTCAACAAAATTCGTGATATGGAACTACAATAAAAATTTAACACAAGAACAAGAATGTTCTTATCGCAGTATTGCACTTCAGTCAATTTATGTAGAACGATTAAAGTGAAAATTAATTCCGAATAGTTTAGATTTTGTGTATAGGTGATGGCATTATTCTCTGTGAACCACAGACAACCATAGATAACAGACGGCTTAGAAACGACTGAATAATGTTCTATAATACAGATCAAAACACAAAGTGGTTCTTAACCTTCAGTTCTTATTTACTTACAATACCATATAAATAAATTATTTTCTTCGATAACCTAGTCATTGTTGTTCATTTTCTTATGAAAACTTTTTTCTACCTTAAAGTTATATATTGGTATATACATATGGATATGTTAGTTAAAACTTGTATGACTGCATATTAAATTAGACTATTGTGTAATTACTATGATTTATGACTATTCATGCATAAATATTTACATAGAATATTTAACTAACGAAAACAACCTATTTTTAATGCATTTTTTTTTTATGTGTAATAATTAACTAATTATTAACAAAAATTACAATTAATGAAAATAAAATAAACTTTGCTACTCGAGTTTCATTAATTTAAATAATTTTTACAACTAGCTAGTTTAAGTATAAAACCGTAAATTACGATTATTTATGATTATTTTAAAAATGTTCTGAGTTTGTTATTCATGCATTTAATGATGAATGTGTAGGAAGTAAGGAATGTACATTTTAAATACATTTCCAAAATGCAGTTCAAACAATAGTCTTAAAATTAATATTAGATCACAAAATAATTCCATGTTTTCTTGGTGTATTATTGACATTTGTAACAATAAAAAATAATAATAAAAATATTTACTACACTACGGTTTAAAAAAAAAAATGTATAAATATAAATTCAAAAACATACCGTTTTATACCGTGGATTAGCTGTACTTAAAAACTTAGAGAGACGTTTTATAGTCGGTCGACAGTTTTGTACAAATGTACAATCCAATACCGTATTGATTCCGTGTTCATTTATGAACACAAGAATAGGTATACCATTTTACAATAACAGAAACATGAAATAAATGCAAATTCGTAAAGTTACTAGGTACATGATATTACCTTCACATTGAAATGACAAAATGTCCGACAATGTAATAGCATTACCTACTAATAGGCTATAATAATATATAGGCGTTCTTCGTATAATTTCTATTTAATTGCCATTAATCATTATTATTTATCGTTTATTTTAACACACGTACAAAGTCCCAACTAGAAACAATTATAATAAGAACATATTTTTTTAATTAAAATTTTATGAAAATAAAAACATGAAAACATGGGTACGATATTTTAATGTCTATACAAAATATATAAGTATAAAACATACGTATTTTGTTTTTTAAAAAGCCAATTTTACTTAAAACAAATAAATAAGTTCTTATTTTAACAATTGTTTAAATTTTAATTATTATAATTATAATTATTTCACTTAAATTACTATCACTCAATATTTACTTGTGTGTTAGTTATATACATAATATTTATATCTTATAGGGTATAGCCGTTATAGGTCTTTTACCACGGAAGTAAATTTAAATATTAAGGATCCTTGAAATATGTTCCCGCACATTGATGATGCCTACCAGCTATACAGGTAGTAGGTATACGCGCTCTATTTACCCTAAGTATGTAAAAATTAAGAAAACATAATATCTCCATCACAGCATGCTATAGTGACTGTACACTGTACAGATTTTAAGTCCTTGAAGACAGACCGTAAAGTTGTTTGTATTATCTTCATACTTAATAAATCTCACAATCCAGGAAGTTATTGGAAATATAATTGTCACTCCTGTAAATATTTTAATGGATTTGCAAATACTCACCATGATCAAGTGCTTTTGTCTATATTTAAATATAAATATAGTATGTTATACCACATATGTTATCCCTTTTTTAAATTTAATATTTAAGTATTATCTGTAGTAAAATGTCTATGTTTGTATTTTATTTCATGCATCTTAAATGGATTCTTAATGAGATCTTAAATTTACTGAAAAATACCTGAGCACCAATGTTTTTCATTTGCCATAGTTTGAATGGCATTCAATTCAATTAAATATAAAATACCCCGAATAGTTTTCTTATGAATTTTAGTACCTAATATGTATGAGTAATATAGTTATTAACTAATTATACAAATAATTTTCTAAATAATACTGATTCTTTAACGTGTCTTAAGCATATTTATTATTTAAAATTGTTAATATTAACCAATTAGTGCCTACTATCATATTTTATTGTATTTCAATCATGATTTAACTAGATAGGTATATACATTTAGCAACTACCTATTATCATGATTATTAAAATAATGAAAAAAAAATGTGAAATAGGAACTTTCTTAATAATAATATTTTATTATTTTTTAAATATTATATACCTAGTGTAAAAAGAAATTTGTAAGCACATTTAAAGTTTGATTTTATCAATAATATAACTGATAAAAAGGCAATTTATGTAATATTATATGTATAGGTACTAATACTATATAATATGTTAAGTCGTATACTCGTATGAGCCTTTATCAGTAAGAATAGTAATAGGTCTTAATATATTTTAATTTTGTATGAACAATAACAATATACATGTAGGTCTACACAATGTTTATCTTTATTAGATAAATCAATTTTATGAGGATGTCAGTGCACTATTTATTTTCTCTATCTGACCAACTATCAACATAGAAAAATTAAATTCAGCAGAACCCATATTTGGAGTTGTAGGTCCATAAGCCTTATTTTTAGCTTTTAAAATTTAATATTTTTACACACCTACTATTACTCATATATATATCTCAGAAAATTATAAATATAGTTAAAAAGCAATTGTAAAAACACAGATATTGTTCTAAACTTTAAGTTTGATAATAGGTCAATGTGCTTTAACATTAATAAACTAATACATAAAGCTAACAACACATGATTGGTTCTGCTGATCGCAATTTTTCTATTTGACCGGGTGCGTCGATCAAAGAAAACAATTAATGAGCAGATATAATTTTATAACATTTAGAAATATATTTCTAGTAAATGTAAATATAATGGTGTAATACTTTTTAATTTTTT
>PVMI01018971.1:10702-32268 GCA_008528875.1 Aulacorthum solani
TTATAAATAATAAAACGATTATGATAATGGATTACTGAGTAGCACCAATATACCTATGCTTAATATATTTGAAAGTAAAATGGACCATTTGAATTAAATGAACATTAAAATTGTATGTATTTCGTTAAGTGAACTTATATATTTTGAGAGGGTAAAATATGTTAAGTTAACAAATATTTTTTTGTTATCTTATTTTATTATTATTGTTATGATATTACCAATACGATTGATAGTTCCTTTCTTGTAACAATATAAAATTAAATAGACTATAAAATTCAATATACTTAAAAAATTAAATATAAATAAAAACAGAGTAAATTGTACTAATAAGTAGATATTTAAATTGTATATTTTAGCATACCTTAATATTCATAATTGTATTCGGGCTGTGTTGGACGTCGATCGGACACTGTTGGGTTGGACTGTAGTTTTCAACAGCACTGTCCGTACAGATATAAACTAGTCAGAAGGCCGCCGGGTCAACTTCCAGCTGTCTCCGTTTATTTGTGTTGAACTCATGATTTCGACGGGACTCCAAACAGGTGATTTGAGTTCCGTTAAATAGATTCATTAGGAATGGTGCCTAAACGACGAATGATGAGTAATGGCAACTTGGGCAAGACCTCAAAGATTAAGGTTGGCGTCAACGGATTAGCTAGGACCATAATAGCGGTGTACCACATTGCCGACTGCAACAGCCACCAGTAAGCCATCTTCCGGGACGATTCTATAAAAAAAAAGGATATATAATAAAATAGTGAAGTATAAATAATTGTTAGTGGCAACATAATAAAATTAATATAACAAAATGTGCAGAATAAATTTTGCAGTTTAAATTGTGTGCACCAGACGTGGTAGGTACATGCGTGAAAATTGTAAAAACTACACAAATAGGTAACAACAATTATTATCTATTAAAAAATATGTACAAAGGTATATGTGTATTATTTAATAATTCTTACAGTCATATTATTACACAAAATACATTTTTAGCACGATTGGTGGATTAACCAACAATATATTATGTTATATGCACTTATTGCTAGCTATAAGACACTGTTATTTAAGTTGCATTCATTATACTGTATAAATTCTTGTTTGATCACATAACAATATTTAACACAGACATTCATAAAAATAAAATACGATCATTTTACTTAATATTCATCTAAAAAAATAGAATATGATAAAATAAAAAGATAAGTAAATTATTTTACCTGTTTGATTAACTTTATAAAATTATTTAAGTGTGTTTTTATCACAAATTCACTCATAATAACTAACAAATCTAATGAGTACACATAACTAATAATTAATCGGGGGTTCAAATTTCAATCGTTATGAATTACATAAAATAATTCAAAGATAAGTAGATATTGCCATAGTGGCTAGTATGAGTTTACTGTTTGGATATCGAGATACCAAAATGCGATTCAAAACTATAAAACATTTTATCAATTTGGAATAACTATATAACATAATATAATTATAAGCATAGGTAACATATTGTTATATAATATTTCCTAATTCCTATGAAATGTCAGTGGTTTTACGCGTATTACTAGGCAAATATTTTTTTTATTTAAATACAGTGAAACCTGTATATAACGGAGAGTCACGCGACCATCAACATTGTCCGTTATAGACGAGAACTTTTGAATACCTATCTTTTTGCCGGGACATTGTCATATTGTCGTCAGTTCGAGAATAATTTTCACTACATAAGGTGTCCATCAAGACAGGTTTCATTGAAGATTTATATTTATATGTTTTCAATTTAAAACCAAAAATAATTATTTGATCTAATCGAAGTTTATGACCGAGCGTAATATGAACAGAGGCGCAGGACGATCATCGGATTATGACAATACCTGGACATCCGGAAAAAACCGAACCGTTGGTAATCCTGTGAATAATGCATATTATATACATAGGTATTTTCAACCTTAAGATAATGCGTCCTTAACCAGTTGAATATCATTATTCATTACAGATTCATTTCACGATATATCATAGTCATCGTGTATGTGGTAGGCACGTCTATTCGTCTAAATATTAAATAATTTCAACATGTTATATAATGTGTAGGTACGATTAAAATGCAGCTCTATATAGTCTGTACAGCTAAATAGGCACCACAGTATTAGCACATACAATAAATATAGCCGCTCGCATCATTTACTTTGTGAATAATGTCTATTCTCATCAGTACTAGACACTATATAGAACTAGAAATACCGACAACAGTAACTATAGAGTAAATTCAACTAAAGAGATTTAAACGATAACCTACTTCGATTAACAGCAAAATACGAGTAGGTAAATAATCCAAGTCGTTTGACGTCGAAACATTGTATACATAATAAAGGTCCAAGATCCACGATAGAATGTAAACGTCACAATTTATCGAAATACGTGTAGACCGAGTAGTGTGCAATCGTAATGTAATTCGTTGAAGCTAAATGCGGCCGACAAGTCGACAATCAAATAATGGTGATTAACTGTCCAAGTACTTATTTTCATCCTCATTCGGTTTGGATAGGTATACTTATTCAGGGCCAAATTAAAAGGGTTTAACAGTCCCGTGCTTCCATAGAGGTGATTTAAAATGGATGAAAAATCGTATAAGTAGACAAGTAGACGGGTATATTTCATGATTTAAATTCATTAAGCTAAATTTCAAATTTTTGTAAGTATTGAAATGAAATAAATTATATGTAACTACAGTTTTTAAAATGTATAGTTTTAGCATATTATATATATGAAAAAAAAATGTTTTTATTGAGTTGGGTGACTCAATATTCTGCGTTGCCCGACGAGTGGCAAGAGTCTAAATACAGGCCACTGCACCAAGCTATATATGCAGTATGCGTGGCCCAAGTGCATGGTCTAAAAACAACTAAAAGTTATGTCATTCACGTGCGTGTCGGTGACCTGGATTACACCAGACTGACGAGGTGTTAAGCAATACAAGTGGTATATTATTATTATCAATCCGGTGGGACTGCGGCGGTCGTAAGTTGGTCGTGGCAAAAGTGAAAGACAGCGGGTCGCGCGGTCGGGTGCTTGCAATAATATAATAGGTACCTACAACAGTTCAAGGACACACGAGACCGGTCCTTGCCACGGGAGGATTGCGTGGACGTCATCGCGTTATCAGAAATAATCCCCTCTATACTCGCGAAAGTCAACAATTATAAAGTACCTATATAGACAGGGGAAACAAAATATTGTATCGGTACTAGTTAAGCTTGGAAAATGTATTTTTTTTTATATTAAAACTTGTGGGTGTGTGAATTTTCATTAGGTACTTACGGTATACAGTAGGTTTATGGTGTAATCGAACGCCTTGCAGTTAAGACATCGACGGCGGCAGCGATGGCGGCGGCGGGAGAGCGCGCCCGGTGCGTTTGGGCCGAAGTCTACGAAGAGACTGCGCGGGCAGCATGTACCACGCGATGCTACCTCCTATTCGACAAGTCTCACCGGCTCCGGCAGCGATGCGTGATGTTGCAATCGTTGAATAATATAGCTAGGTACATATTAGTATTTGTATTAGTATAATATTAATTAATAAAATATAATAATAATCGTCATTGCAGTCATCGGAGACACTCAGGCGCATCGTCATTTATATTTTTGAGCAATCATAATATATTAAGTGGCTACCACCCATAATATGTTATAAGTAGCAAACATACATAACATACCTCGAAGCTTAAGATATTCGTTGTCACGGTACGTATGTCGTCGAGAATAACGAGATTTTGTTTTCACAACATATTTGCAAAATATTAAAATTAAAACTATACATAAATAAATACATTTTAAGTAGGTACATGTTGCGTAAAGTGATGTTATTATTATTTAAATCCAAAATAATTCGTGAAAAGCACAGTTGTTCATTTATAACTTTTAGATAATACATAATACAGGTTACAAAAGCAGTCCGATTTCTGAAATAGTTTAAATTCGTTGTTAATTCGTTTATGATTTGTTAGTAAACATTTATAATATTTTACGCACAAATCATTGCTATATTAAAGCTTTAAAAATTAATGTGTCAAAGGTCATAGATTGAAAGATATTATGATTAATTATCTAAGACATAATGATGAATCGAAAATATTGTATTAAATTTAAATAATTGTATAGAAAGCAGAGTGATTAGCTTTTGTTGATTGTTCGTCTATATATATAATCTATACCCATATATACAGAGTGATACTTTAAACATGCTTACCCTATTTATATGCTTAAATCATACATATTATATTATATTTCTGATTTTTCAAATTTTTTAATACACTTGATGATTATATTTTCGAATATTCGAGATCAGGATACTTGTCATGTAGGCATATTGGGCTATACTTGGATATTTGCAAAAAAACAGCAAAATATATATATATATAATATAGCTTAAATAATTAAGCATTAATAAATTAATTATTATTATAATAATTATCATTATTTTTTGGTTTTCTGGATATTAAGAAAAAATGTTATCATGCATCACTAAATCAAAAAAAAACCCTAAAAAATGAAGTCTGCCGCCATTTATTAGTTTTGAATTACATACAGGCCACAACAAAAAACAAACTCAATTTTACACAAAATTATTAAATCTATAATAGGACCTATATTCACTACTCCGTCCATAGTTTAATGCTGTAACTGAAAATTCCCATTACCAAGTAAAATAATAATGAAAGTCATACAAATGCGACATTATATAAGTCATTAGACAATAAAACCTACATATTTCATACAAAATTTTAAACAGAGTAGGTACTTATTGCCATGGGCATATAGGCATTGGGAATTCGGGTTTTTCCTGGTAGGCCCCATCAATTATATTTTACTCAGAGGCCCCAATCCCAAAATATTTTTATAATACCGGTTAGCGGCTGTATACAGTATTAATGCATAGGTATTTGTAATATTTGTACATTCCATTCGGAGCCTCTGTATTAATAGCCTTGATAGCCATATAAATAATAAATATATACTTATTTTTATTTATTTATTTTTTATTAAACCCAGCAACTATGGCCATTAGCTGAAAGTAGGAGGGGGACTGTTGGTTGTTTACTCATTTTGTTGCATGTATACGTCTTATTGTCTATTATTCTGAAACTAAACAATGAAGAAAATGTAATGTAAATATAAATAAATATGTTCAATGTTCGAGTGACAAAAATAAGCAATGCATAATAATAATTGATAGGTACCTACTTATAATATAGTATATAAATACTAGGAGTGGTTTAGCATGTTTAAAAAATGGTTATCATTATAATATTATATTTTTTTAACAATTGTTTGTGTAGTACCTACATATATTATATGATTTGTTTGTCAAAATTATTGAGAGCATTTCTTTTCATATAATTTTATATTATATTGGCCCTAGTTATGTGTGGCCCTAGTAAATAAATAACGGTAGAAAAAAAGTGCCTATCGGACCATGCTATTATTACGATGCTGAGCAGCGAGCACTGGAGCAGGGCATAACATTGGTGCAACCAAGGGCAGTAGCGTACCTGAAAATCGTCCTCGATGAAATGGTGTCATGGAAGAGGGGGGGGATTAATAAATATTATTATATATTATTAATTGCTGTGCTATAATCGGCAAACGGCCTACCTATATTATTATACATTATATATGTATAATTCAAGAAAACACTAACATTCTCTATACTCATCATATGCAGTACCTATATCACTGAATACTAATAGTTTTATTTTAACCTATCATTACTTGCCCATATCACTACAGCCCATCATTACTTGAGACGATCATGACTATTATATTACACGTCTACACACACTACCACTCTACACATGTTACAAGGGTTGCTGCGTTGGGGTTGTACGGCGTATACTCACTTTTATAGTTTTTTTTATACTGTTTATAGGTACTCTAAATGCCCAATGATACGCAGGTATACGGCCGTATTACCTCATTTACCTGTTAGAATTTTACAGTGTCGAAAACAAAATATTCTATAATTATTTCTAATATTCATTTCTCAGATGGTATTTAGTAAATATCGAGTAGGTGATTATTAAAAATTATTTTGAGAACTTATTATTTACCTATTATATACCGTTTATCGTTTATGGGTTTCAGGATACATTACATTTACATCATTTGGGATACGGGATTAAATTTTCAAAAAATAGAAAGTGTCATAACTTATATATTCCTTCCTTTCATCTTTTTTCATTGGGTTCTCGGGATTTTTGTTTGGAAATGTACTATGATAAAATATCTCCACAATACTCGTCGAATTCTGGCCCCCTTCTTGGAATTTTTATTTTGAGAGTTAAGGAGAGTCGTGTTAAGTTCAAAAAGTGACTTGCAAAATTCTTGCGAATGGTGTGCTAAATATTGACAAAAAAATTTCAAAAATTTTCATTTTCTTCTTTTGATGGGGCTGTTAAAAGGTGAAACCTGTTGCTGGCCATAAGTGCGAACCGTTATATTATAGGTACTTGGGTAATTCGACTCGTGATTTAATATGGACGAGTAATTCAGAAACTTGTTGACTCGTCGGGATACGATTTTAAACAGAAAAGAAGAAAAACTTAAGAATACAACTAATTTGAAAGGAATACGATTTCGACTGGTGTTCGGGCTGTTTGTTTTCCATGAAAAGCGCACAATAGAATGAAGTCGGTCTCCGACACCGTGGCACCACCTTGCACACTCACATTTCTCGTGTGATTAGGTACTACTCGGGAGTCACGAACACGACTGTTCTCGTATGTATGTACTACTGTGGTACTACTCGTGTAGTCGTGTGATGCGTGGCGGTGCGGATAGTGATAGACCGCGCTATCTGTGTTCTGTGTTAATATAATAACAATAATAATACGACTGTAGATAACAGACAACCGATTTAATATTATTATATACACATCATTATTATTCGTAATATTAGATTGTTTTTATAGTGCCGGAGTGGAAATTCGTTGCTTCGTAGGACGTTTGGTCACAGAATAGATTTCGCTAACGGTAAACACTTGCCTACGTTGCACCCAGTCTCAAGTGTCAAATGTCGACCACTTGAACGATGCGAATCGTCATTGGACGAAGAATCAAACTTAGTTTTCCACCATGTCAAAGTGCAACGTGACCACCAATGCGATTTAGTTGACTAATATTTTCACAATTTATACAACATTAAACATAATATTCTGAAGACCTACGAAATGACGAGTTAACGTTTGCTCGATTCCTCCCGGCTTCCACCATGTATTTGACCAATATGAGAATACTCAAGGTATTCTCGTCATATAAGTTTCGCTTTTGTATTGCATTTATTGTTGTACTCAGTTTTTGGCAAATATTCAGGGCCATATCAAACAGTAATAAACAGGTAAATTAATAAATATGAATAAATATTATTTTAATAATTTTCTTTTTTATGCACATATGTAGTCAATATTTATTTTTTAAGTTATTAATTTATTTCTGCAGTTCACACAACCAATTCTTCACATTCCCTTAATGTTTAAACTGCAACTTCACTACTATTATAGTTGCATTTAACTTATAACAATATTGGACGTTTTAATATTTCAATAACCTTGCTGTATTTTAATGTTAACTACCTAAGTATTATTTTGCATTACATGATATTATAATACCTACCTTTATAATTTTCAGAAACTAATTCATTCTTCAAGTGTTCTAAACCATGACAACTCACTAATGGCTAACAGTGTAAAAGATATGACATCTCTTCCAGTTGGTGTATACTATGAAGCATTGTGTCCGGATTCAAGAAACTTTATACTTCAGCATTTAGTTCCATCTTTTAATAAAGCACCAAACAGTTTTGATATTGAATTTGTTCCTTATGGAAAAGCCAAGGTAATTATTAAACAGTAATTCATTAATAGGGTTCGTATTTAGTGGCAGTATAAATAATTGAAAAAACACTTTAAATGTGAAAAGCCAACAAAGATGTAGTATTTATTGTTAAATGTTAGTGTTTATTATAGAAAATAATAAATGACGGCCTACGACGTACTGATGTAAAATCTACCTATCTTGTACACATTTTAACAGTTGGTCTATAGATAGTATGGGCACTTTGATAAACTCTTAATAAATTGATTAATTTTGACAAGTACTTCATCGATACCATTGTCTACCAATAATAATAAGCATACACATTTAGTTACTTCTCAGTTTCTAGTCATTACCTGTTATTTTAAACATGTGTTATTTTTATAAACTATTATAGTATTATGTATTTGGACTGCGAAGAAGTTCAAAACCGTTGTGATGAATTGATAATTTAACACAAAATTTAAACAAAAAAAAAAGAAAAATGTAAACATTATGTGTACCATTAGCATATATTACATTAAATAAAACACATTTGTTTTCAAACCCAAATCATATTTATTAGTAATAAAAACATTATTCTATAGTGTAAAATAGATTAATGTAAATTAATTATGCTCAAATAATATAATATAAGCTGATTGTATATTTATTATTTAGACACATGAAAATGCTGATGGCTCAATAACATTTGCTTGCCAACACGGACCAATAGAATGCCATGCAAATAAAATTCATTCATGTGCTACTCAACATATAAAAGATAAAAATGTTCTGGTCAAATATATATCGTGCATGATTGATAATAATTATGATCCAGAAATGATTGGAATGTTTGTAAGTAAAAACTAAACTAATTAAACTACTAACACAACTAACTAAAATGTTTGACAAAAAAATAAACATAAATTATTAAAAAATGTCTTTTTAGTGTGCCAAAAAATACAATGTTAATTGGAATAAAATGTATGCTTGTTCAGAAGGGAAAGAAGGTGAACTATTATTAAAACAAAATGGTGAAGCAACAGACAAACTGTGGCCCCAAGTTTCATTTATCCCAACAATTTTGATTAACCATGTAATTATAATTATTTTCTGAAAGAATTATGTTATTTGGTGTTAAACATTTTTGTTATTTGTTTAGGAACAACCCAGACAAGCTTCTGTCCTTAAAGATTTTTGGGGTGTCGCTTGCAGTTATTTTCCTCCTGTAAGTTCTTTAAAATATATAATATTTGCCTAATTATAATTGTAATTTTTAAAATAAATTATAACTTATTGTTGTTAAGCACTATAAATTATAATACAACTATTTGTTTTTAGGAATCGAAACCTGCTGCTTGTTAAATATTGATAACCACCATTTTTTTATTTATTGACAATGAAGGTAAACAATATTTTATTTAAAGTTATTAACTTATTATAAGAGAACTTTGTGATATTTAAATTAAACTTTATACATTTTTATTGTTAATTTTTATTTTTTGTGACCATAATGGAAAAATTCTATATAATATGTGTACCATATAATATAATCATAAAATAAGTATACTGTACAAATTACAAATAAAACTACTTGTGATGAACATTTTAATTATAATATACTTACATTTTTTCACTTCTTATCAACCATGGTAAATGAAAATTTTCCCCCATACCTATTTTTAAAAGGTTATTATTAGATATAAAATTATTTTTTTGTCTTATATATAATTTTGTTAAAAGACAGAAATCCAAATATTTTTATTACGTATTATTTATATTTTATTTAGAAAATCTTTTAACTATTATACCTATTTACTTAATTTTATTTTTCAACATTACTTTTTACTGACTCAAATACACATTATGTATTAAAATACTTGTTTTAAACATTACTTATTATTTTTTTTAATAGCAATTTGTATTGTTAAAAGTAGACAATAATTTAAAATATACATCTATAGTTTATTATATTTATGAAAATATTTGGAAATTTATTCTGTATTTAGACAAAATTAGACAATAGGCAAAAAATAATAGTTTTGTATTAAATAATAAATAGCAAACTTTTAAAATAAATAAAGGGAAAATGTCCAAACCAAAAAATGCATCGTTAAAAAATGCCCAACTATACTATGACATGAATTGTTTATGCTACACTAATTTCCTGTGTAGTTAATTAAATAATACATTAATTGTTTTCTTTTAATTCAACTATGTTTTATTATTATTATTTTAAATAATTATAATAATATTATTATACAACTTAACATAATAATATGCACAAAAAAAAATATAATTTCTAATTTTTTAGATCTTATATTTTTGATAAGTATGTCTGTACCTATTAAAAAAAAAATGATTTATAAATGTAACATTTTGGACAAACGGTTAACTAGCTAATATGATTTGATTTTTAATATTAGTTTGTATTGAATTAAAAATATGAAACAAAAGAAGAATTTATTGCATTGGATTATGTATTATGGTCTTAGGATTTTTTAATAGTATTTTGTCATAACTGGATAGAAGTGTACATACGTAATTTTGTGTGTGTTTGTTCCACATACATCCATTTCAAGCCTTAAAAGTTATAGTGACACTGTAATTGTGCTGCACTCCTTTACACCAGAATGCATGTAGTTCATCCTCTATGCAGGTTGTAAAAAATCTAAAGCTTTATTATTAATTTTTTTTGTTGCTATAATGGTTGTGATATGATAACTTTTGATAAATTTAATAACTTTTATTATTTCTTTAATAGTATGTTTTTTCCAAACATTTTAATTTTTCTTGATCCATGAATGTCTATACGCGCATAACAATAACATTATTGAACACATATTTTATAGAAGTATATAAATATCAATACACTTATTAGGCGATAAAATGATAATTTTTGTTTAAATTAAGATGTTTATATATAAGTTTAACTTATTAATCTAATAAGTTCATTATTCTAACACTTGATATAAACTGTGAATACAGATTTCACTATTCCAGTATATTGTATCATTGTGGCAGATATTTACTCATTACAGTTTTTACTAAATGCTTCACATATTATGAATAATAAAGTACTTATATCGATTCTTTATTGGACATTGGACAATACTTAGTACTTTTATTATAGTGCTTTTGTGAGTTACACACAAAAATAAATAATAAATATTTTAAATGTATGTAATAAATTATTATTATAGATCCAACTCAAAGATAATATTATTCCGCTTATACATAAGCTCTGTGCCTATGTAGTTTATACTATGTTATGACTCACAATGTACTTGAACAGGGTATTTAATTCTTTTGCTACTATGTTTTAATTTTAATATTTTATACTTAATTAATCATTGTAATATTTAAGTGTAATTTTAAATAGGTATTTAATAAAAAAATATTATTGAACAGTTATTTTTGTGTGGTCAGCAAATATATTTTTTTTTTTTTATTATTAAAAGAAACTTTGTGAACAATTAGCTTCGACAATTATGATTATAAAAATTACTCAAAAAAGCAAGATTAACAACAAAGCAAATATTTTATTATGCAAATTAAGGAGCTTCTCTAATAAATTAGGTAAATATGAATTTTCTAGAATTATTTTGTTTGTCAGGCTTGTAAATCCTTTCCATAATTGCATTAACACATGTCCTGACTTGTATGTTTCCATAATTTATTTGTATTTGTAATATGCATAGACAATCAATATAAATATAGACTGACAATATTAATTAATAATTATTCCTTTACAAATATGTAAATAATATGATACCTGTTTACTGTTACCATGGAATATTCTGTGCTGTTACTTTGTATTTCAATTTTAAATATATTTTTTTAGTTGGAGAAAAATACTACTACACTATTAGTTTTTGAAAGCCTGTTTAAATTTATATTCAAATTATTCAAAGATTTTCGTATATTTTAATAACAATACATTGTATTGTATTAATAATATAAATATAGACGCAATTTCACCTTTTGACTTGGGGGGGAGGGGGGCTGAATATATTAAAGGCAAGCAGGTCCGTGGGTGTAGTATAAAATAGTATTTTAAATTTGTAGATTTTTGGGGAGGATACGGCTAAGTTTGGGGGTCCTAAGGCCCCCTTCAATTTGCGTCTATGAATATAAACTGAATGTCAAGATTAGGTAGTTGGATGGTACTTAATAAGATCAGTATGATTAACGTTTATTTGAATTTTAATCTATAGAAATATATAGTTAAGTATAATAACTTTGTTCTTATATAAATATATTCATCTAAGTTGATTCTAAAGTAGTTAAGTATAATTGTAATGGTATAAGAAAAATGAATAATATATTTTCATGCCTCTTGTGTGACAGACACCCGATTTTCACTAAATCCAAGATAGGTGCAATACAAATAATAACATACTATAGTTAACATAAAAATTAAAAATTATTTTGAAAATAAACATATATAAACTAGGAAACAATGCAATTAAATAATTGTTAGCTCTGTTGTAATATGTGTATGTGTAGCACCCCTTATTTTAGATATTATATTAATTATACATTTTTCAGTAGAAAATATATGTTTAAAAGTAATAAATCATATTTTATGTGAAAACTTAAATAATAATAGAATACAATTTCTAGCTTACTTATTTAAAACGTTTTGGCAAGAACAAAAAATGAATATAATTGGAAACACAAGTAATTGGTAATATATTTATGTATAATATTTCTATTGAAGTCTTCAAGTCTATAATTTATGTATCATAATATGATGATTGCGATAATATGCGATGAAATTAAATAATAAGTATTTACTAGTTTTCTAAAACATTTTTACATAGTGTTATAGGTCCCCTACTTTGAGCTCTGTTGCAATTTTTTTTTTTAACTATGAATTATGATAAACATTTAGTTATAGTTAATTGTTCATAATTACATAAATCATAAAAACATAGGTAAAATAGGGATTAGATATTAAAGTCAGTTAATTATCGAGTTAATATATTATAGCGACCATTAAAATATTCTATTGATTAGGTAACTTAAGTATGAATAGTGTAATATTGTGATCAAGAGGTGTGTAGGAAATGCAACTGCTAGGGTTTCACACTTTTTTATTGGGATCAATGGGATAGGACCCCTTATATCATAGTATCGGCACTGATTATATTATATTTAAGAAAATATTATTGTATGGGTAAGTAGCTTAATATTTATTATATTATAATCCTTTCCTGTTTTAAAATACTAGGTATATCAATAAATAATAATTAACTTTTTTAAATAAAAAATAAATTTTTAATTCAAAACATTGTGGTTGTAATATTTTTTAGAAGTTAAACTTAACCACTGTGCGATAAGAAACATTTAATATAAGATATAGACATAAAGCAATACATTAACATTTTTAATAAGTAATTATTTACTATACTATGACAATTTATTAAATTAAGCCACAATATTGTTGTGAATAAAAATTGGTTTAAATAATACTAATAGATAAATATGTAAATACATTCAAGTATATACTATTTTTATAATTAAGTATTATTCTATGATATTAACAATAATAAGTTTTAGATTTGTTTAATATTTATTATTTAGTTATTCAGATAAATATTTATAATATAATAGTTTTTATATTTATTATTATTATTACCATTGATTTTAAAATATATTAAGTAGTATATTTAGTATTATTTTTAGTATATTTGAAAATCAATTTTATTACCTAATAATGAATAATAATAATTAGATAATTAGATAATAATATTATATATGTAAAAGAACATTAAAATAATTTTAATCAAAAAATATTTTGTTTTACTAAACTATAATATTGTTGAAATTATTATTATTATTTTAATTTTTTGTAAAATTAATAATTGATTACTTAGTACTTACAGTGTCAGTCCATTGAAACCCCTTACGTTATAATCATTCATCATATTCCAAATATTTATAAATATTATAAAGTACAAATAAAAGTAAGTTTTGGATAAATGGTTTATTTGTATGCATATACTAAGGTTAGAATTTATGAATTAACTAATTTGCATATTTTATACTTTTCCAACTCCATTAGATTTAGTAAACAATAACATAGCGATAGCCAGATAGGGCATAGAGTATTAGTCATAAGTATTTTATTGTTTAATAAATATACTATTTGTAATTTTAACATATTTTAGATATTTAAAATCTTTTTTGAAAAACATTCTGAATAGGTTTTCAAAATTAATTTTTTAATTTAGTGGACGGAAGAATGTCTACATAGATATTTTTGATTTATAATATTGGGTTGGTACTTTTGAACCAAAAGTATTTTGTATATTGTGTAAAATAAAACATAATATTATGATTGATTTTAAAATTAAGTATCATTCGCTGAAGTGTAATTCGTGTATGTTTAATCTGTATAGTATAGGTACTTAATTGATCTATATAATAATAAAATACTAAAATAATTTAATTTAACTTAAAAAATTGACTGGATAAAATTAGCATATTTTAATAATAAACATTAAGTTGTAGATACACTCGATAGCATAATAATATAGTCAATATTAATTTATTCGAGATACCAAAGGTGCCATAGGCACCAAAATTATTAATATTCAAAACAGTAATACTGATTATCCCATCTTTGGTCGATACTTCATATAATTTATATAATAATATAATATAATAGGTAACTCAATCGTAAAATAATAATAGTAATAATTATGACAAACAACAATAAATTATTAAAAAAAAAAAAAGGAGTATTGGTATTATCATTGACTCCATATAAAATCAATGGCGTTATTAAGGACATGTTGGTATGCTGGATGGGGGGGGATTATATTACTCAAAAAATATAGAATACCGCGAGACGTCTGACAACCAAAAAAATAGAATCAATAATACACACAAACATTTTGTTCACTAGTGTTTTTTGTTTTTGTTTTCAATTTATAAGATCGACGCTTGTTCGTCCGGTATGCTCGTCAAATACGGATCCGTGTCCCAATAATATCGTGGAGGTCCTTCCGACACGCAGAGCTGTTGTTCCAGAGGTTCGGTCCCCTCCACCCAGTACATCACGTAAAAATTGCACATTTCGTCGTCGCTCGTCGCGCTGTGAACGAATTAAATACAAAACCACCATCGGAGGAAGAAGATTAACCACAGTGACTGGATAAAATACAATTATTTAATGAGTCGTGTCGATCGTCTTACCCGATTCTTGTAACGGTGTTTCGCCTGCTCTCCATTGTGCACCTGGCAGCCTACAGACAATACAATATATGGTATAGGTAACGAAGTTTAAAGTATCTATGTAAACATATATATGCCTAACAGAGTAGGACGATATAGTGCTATTAGCGCCTAGCGGTAATTGGTATCAAACGGTACATGCGCTGTGGTAATGTGGTGTGATATTATAAAATTTAAATCCTCTAACGGTCCGAAATTCCGAAGGTAAAACATTTATAAAAATAATAAACGATTACCTCTATGGGTAATCGTTTATTTGTTGTCAGGTTTTTAATAAATCAAAGCCTATGAGTGAGCTAATATTTTTCAATGCTACTAAAAAATTACAATATTTGTGCCGGGTTGCACGGAAAATTGATTGATTGAATGGACGCATCATGGGCTACTATATCATGTTTATATAGGACCATCAATAGCTCATCATTATTGATTCGTAAAACGTTTAGTGATTGTGCATGCAAGTTTGTAAAATTATTCGAAATTGTATTATTTGATCGCATCAAGTAAACATCGCGTGGCGGTTAGGCTTATAAAATAGTAAAATACATAGGTAGGAAATCGACACTCGAAAACTACTAACCAATATATCACCAGACTCGATGGTAATATTGTTCTCTATTGGGTAAAACATTTGTGGAGTCATGGGATCTCTTTTTCCTAGCAGATCCCATTTTTGTACTTCTTTGTTGATATTCTTCACTCTGTAACCAGCTACAACTTTACCTATTAAAAGCAAAAAGCCGACAATTATTGTTGTGATGTAGGTATAGACATATAAAAATGTATATTGTCAACATTGAAATAAAACGTGTACCAAGCACACGTCATCGTTTAACACATACCAAGTTCGTGGGTGTGGACCCTGTACGCAAACGGATGTATGACTTTCCCAATCTCGTAGAGAGGACACGATGTTTCCATGTGTTCGATCGCATTCGGTGGGATTCTTCCGTTTGTAGCCAGTAAGTATACTCCAGCTTGTTTATCTAACCTGTAGGAAAAAAATTTAGGTACGTTAGTAGCATTTAAAATAAATGACTAAAAATAAGAAGAGAGTATAGGTGCAGCCTACAACTTAAGTACTATATTGTAGTCTTATATGAGCCTAAATGTTATTTAATATTATTTATAGATATAAGTCTTTAGCAATAAGCACCTAATGCCAAGTAGTACTTGGTACTTCATGACTCCTAAATTATATACCTAGGTATCGTTCATTGAAGATATATAGCGATTTACAATTATGTGTTTTTTCGTGCGTGTAGGTTTTTAGGTTATGTATACGATTTATAGTAGAAAAATTGCTTGGGTATTCAACTTAAAAGGAGATTTCTTGTACCAAATTGGTTATAGTTAGCACCTACTGTTGGAGGACCAAAATTATTGAAAATTCACAGTCCTTCTCAAAATATTTTGGAAAAACAAAAAAAAATAGGAATTTTTGACCAAATCTATTTTCCTATTTTGTTGTAAGCAATTCAAAAATGAATAACTCACTATAGATTTTTAGGTACCTACTCGAAATTTCAACCAAATAACCAAAATAACCAAATTTCAACCAAACCTAACCTAACCTAACCAAATCCATATACTAAATAATTTTCAAAATGTATTCTTTTTGAGCTATTTATAGACATTTTACTTTTTCAATTTTTTTTCTCCATAAATATGGATAAAACATTTTTGCTTTTTCGAATCAAAGGAGTATAAAATAAATTATTAGCTAGGATAGCATTTTATAGGATCAAAGGAAAAAAAAATCAAAAGCCATCAATATCCAATCTCTAATGATAACAATAATAATTATATCGTTTAAATGTATAGATTATAAAGAACTTAGATGGACATAAAAGAAAATATTAGATTATCTTACTGTTGTTCTGTGTAGTGCAAATATATCCCAGAGTTATCAGTTTCATCATCTGCAAAGTAAATAAATTGTACATAAAGATTAGTTATATAGTAACGATTGACGTGCAGTTATTATTGTGAAGTATAATTCGGGCCAAATTCTGATATTTCAAATATTTGGGACAAATTGTGTACTCATCCGTGGCATGCTAAGCTTTTTTGTTAATAAGGGAGGGCCGGAGGGGAATACTCATTTTTGAATATTCTCAAACTTTCTCTGATTTAATGGTAAATATACTTTCATTGCTTTATCAAATATTTTATAAATGAGCCAAGGGGAAATATGACACCACTGATCTCTCCACCTCCTCCGGTGAGCACACGCCTAGTAATTAGACTCATACGCTCAACTATAGTCGAGTAATGTATAAAATAATTCGAGAGATGATTACAATATTCTGTTTTATAATACTAACCTTCAAACATCCTGTGGTAGTGAACTTGTAAAACCAAATAATTTATCTGCGAATCGCCACCGACTTTGAACCCAACTCCATCTGGAAGTTTCAAAGTTGGCGCATCACGAGCCCAAGCGTACATTATCTGAGAAAATGATTAAGTGTTTTATTCTTAAGTATATAGGAACAAATTCAGCTTAAATAAAGAACACGAACATTAGATCCTGATTTGCATGGGTTTGAATGCATGTACGTCTTATGTTTGTTTGATGCCATTTGCATTTCTCCACAATTCCTTAAAAATAAAATATAATTATTATTGATAACAATAATTTAAAACAAGCTCGGATGACGTTGTTTACCAAACGGGATCTTCGCTTCCGGGCTCTGAACACCCATAAAGTAACATATGGTGTGATGTGTGACCGTGTGCTTTTGGCTCGAACCCGACTGAAAAAAATTAATAAAATTCATTGAACTGCAGCATGTATATGAAACAATAATGACTTTGAAATTTTTAAGTTACCAACAAATATTTTCTGAGGTAGATTCAATTAAAATCAATAATATTACGTAGGTGCCAATGTATAGTTGTTATAGGTAGGTACTATACCATAATTACATCCGACCTACCAATATAGTAACTTACAGATATACATGAATGCAGAATAGTTAGTAATACCGATATTAACTAATAAAGAAATACGATCAGGTAACTCATTTCATACTAAGAAGTAAAATTAAATTAAAAACATTAAATATAGTTATTATTATTATTTTTTTAATTATTACAGTACTTACCAATAAAGTATGACTTGCTTGGGTCTATCCTAATAGGAGTGCACAAATACAAGTCCATCTACAAAAAATAAAATAACTGTTAATATTTCATATTCATTAAATCAAGAATAATAAAATATAATAATATTGTATCACATGTAAAATAATACTAACGACATTTACAAAATTAATAAATCAGTGTTATAGAACAATTATTGCAGAAGTACTAAACATAAACCTCCATACAACAGTCAACGTCAGTGAACGCGGTCGTAACTCAGAGGTAACTCATAGGTACTGTTTTAAATTATCAAATTGATTAATTGTAATTAATTGTTAATAGTTAACCTTTTATTATACTTAAATTATATTGCCTAAATAAATACATACAATTTGTTTAACTCCAATAATTGAAAATAATTCAATATTGTTTTTATATACAGATTAATAAATTCGGGTTACTATAATTATTTTATCTGAATTATATATAAAGATTATTAAGTATAAAAATTCAACACAAAATCGAAATAATTATTGTTATATAGGTATCTACATCCAATTCTACTAATTGTTGACATAATATTATTATGTATGTTTATAGGTATATATTTTTTTGCCGTCTACCTACTTGTTAATACAATATTATGAGGGTTTAGTTCACCTAAGTAAAAAAACAATAAGTACCTACAATTTAGTATAGTACACTATACCCTTATACGACTGTATAATATCATGAGGGTATATAACAAGGTAACATGTAACGTGTCACAAAAACAATGTTTGCTGTAATTTATTATTTTAGCTTTTTACTCGATACAGAACATAAATAAATACATCGTTGAATATATTATAGGTTTCGTTTCTGAACTTTAACACATTTTGTATTTCTAAAGTTAAACAAATTGATCAGTTACTGCATCAAGTTTCAAGGTAACAATGATATTATCTGCACTGATCCACCAAAATAACAATAAAAAAAAACACAAATAAGTAATCCCGTTTGTTCTGGTCTTGAAGTATTGAACGTTAAATTAGTCAAACAATCTATATTCAAGAATCTGTGACATTCGACGATCAGTCGTCACGCCCGGAACGAGGAAATACAAACTATTCAAATATCGTAGTAATCTTTATAACGTTACTTGAAATTATATTCTTGAAAAGAGGTTCGTTATTTTTCCAAATACCCACTTATTTCAAAACGAATTCAATAATAGTGGTAAACGTCAATTTACAATAATATATTATAAAAAAAATCGACACAGAAGTAATAATGCGGTAAATAACACTGTACAAACTCGTTTAAAATACTGCAAATATTGGATCACTATATACACGCGTATCTCATCTAGAAAAGAATTCTAAACGTAATTTGGACAAAAAAGGTCAATATTCAGTTAAAATCGCTCTGACATTAAATTAAATTTATCGTTGATTATGTTTTGCTGTTTGTCCGATTTTCACTGAGATACAACTGCAGAGCGATTTGAAATCGTTCGACTACCGCTGCAGTTTAGTTTTATATTTATTGAGTCCCAGAGGCCACCTGATAAACTTAAAAAAACTTTCATAGCTTTAATATTTATGATAAAAGCGAAAGTATTGCGACGTTTACAGTTGATAATTATTTCTACTTTTACTACTGTAGTCGGACTATACAACAGCTGATTAGGCAGCTAGTGCTAGATTATTCTTGTAAAAAAATGTAATCTATTAGTCAAAGTAAAATTATTGGTAAATTGAGCATAATGTTCAGTAATGTATCAAATTACATTAAGCATTGCCGTATACGCCGATAAGTTCAGAGGTGCACAAATAAACGAACAAAATATAATGTTATAAGCACTTAAAAACTGCTTTCAGTATTATAGTGATCGTGTCACGCGATCACCACACCTGAACCCCTTTTCTGTCCTCACTATTCTTTAAGTATATTCAAATTTAAGTATTTAACCTATTGTTAAATAGTAGGTACTTATTGACTATGTGTAAAATTATACTAGTTGTTATTTTATTACGTAAATTTCATCTTAACTCAGTTTTGACAAATGTATATTTTTATGTTGTTAGGTACTCAGCTTAGGTACTGAAGGCAGTATGATTTTTTTTTAATTTTACTTATTACCCTATGATTGTTTTCTTAACCTAGTTTTTAAATAATAATATTTTATCACTACGTTATTTAATTTATACACATCTTAAAAGCTTTTACGACATTAGGCATACTACCTATATGGTAATATTATAATATAGCTATAAATGGATAAGGTAATAATTATATGCATTTTAGAGTTTACGTATGCATATATTATAATATGGTCATTTATTTACATTCGTGAAAATATAGCTTAAGTCACATGCCAATAATATATTATGTAAGTTAAAACTTATAAGTTGAGTCTAGAGGAGTACTCTTGTGATTTGAATGAATTGAATTTAAACGAAAATGTACCATCATGGACAATATATTTTAGGAAAATTCATCACTCGCATTCTGCAAACACTGAAACACTATCCTATCGAATCTTATACATACATTTACCTTTAAACTTCATTCGAGTGCTCTTCTACATTATCTATTATGCAGAAACTTGGTCCTTGACTAATGGGGAAAATTCTATAAATATGTATGTTTAACACAGAGGTGCCGAATATTATTGCCCTGGGGCGCCAATGAAAGATAACACTAATATTATGTTACGTCTGTTTGAAAATAAAGAAACAAAAATATAAATAAATAACAATATTTTGTTAAACTATTGTTCCATGGTTATACCAAACTCAAGGGGTTGCTGGTTCTATCGCCGGATGGTCTTCCTTTTTACAAGACGACGCATAGCATTAGGTATTCATTTTTATTGTACACATAAAAATGTATCTTATTTTCTTATTCTGCTAAAACACAGACTGTATAACACGGATTGTAAAAATATAAATATTTAAAACAAAAAACAACTTATAAATTTATTATAATGTAGGTATCCACGTCTGACGCAATGCGATCGTTATTGTGCCGTTCGACGAATCATCTGATATCGGTAAATAATATATATATATATATATAATGTATAAACAATTTCTGCATGACAATACATTACACATTTTAATATAATATACATATACCCAATATACATCGGGTGGCACTTCCATAAATGATAATCTCTCGCAGTAACCATCATTAACTATCAAATGTGATCATTATATATACTAATAAATTATATTGTATATCTTTAGATTGTAAATAACTTTAATAAAATAAAAAAATGATTAATAGGTAATATATTTAAAAATACACAGACCAATCGTGTATTATGTTTGATGTGAAATCAGAGCACAACGTTTGACATTCAACGTGGGTACCTAGTTATCACATATTAAGATATA